>JAVYIG010010283.1:0-70536 GCA_035222895.1 Strongylocentrotus droebachiensis
GTCCCTGAGATCGATGTAAATCCAGTTTAAAATTGGGGGGTGAGGTGCCGCTTTTTCATGACTTGCTTGAATACCTCTGGCAAGCACTCGGCATCTCGCTTCGCTCAGATTTCTGAAACCTTTTTTTTTAAACTCCTACTCAAACCTTTAAAAAAAAAAAATTCTATCAAACCTGAAACCACCATCAAGTTTGAATCCATTGATTTCTATCTCCATCAGCTCACCATGCCTTGCTAGTAGAAAGCATCATGACATACAAGCCTGGTGTGTTCAAGGTGAGTTAATACATCAATGTGACTTTATTTCAAAAATGTGATAGACAGCTGTTTTAAGAACAATATATTGGCTTTAATACTCCAAGAAAGGTACAAACATTAGGTGAAGGTATAAAATATACACGTACCGTCTTTATTAATCATTATGATTATCATTAAGCATCATGAACATTCACAGGGTATGTTGTTAACTGCAAATCCAACATTTTGCTGAACTACCTTAATATGCCTCTTGTAAGTATCGGCTTGCATGTTGATGTAGATGTACAGTAGGCTTGCGGATGCACCATGTGAGAGAGAAGGAGGATTGAGGAGTCCTTAAAAGGACTCTTGGTAATCTTTCTGGAGGGTGTGTAGTCCTGAAAAGGACTGTTGGTGTAGTCTTTTTCAGGACTACACACCCTCAAGAGAGATTACCGAGAGTCCCTTTTCAGGACTCCTTAATCCTCCTTCTCTCTCACATGGTGCATCCCCAAGCCTACTATATACCTTAATATGATCTGAAAATGTTACATCAATAAAAGAACTCATAGGTCCAAAAATACATGTAAAAGTGGAAGTAGAGAAAGTTTGCCAAGTAGATATTCCTCCAATTCTTGAGAAAAAAACGATTTATTCCGTTGTCTTGGTTACGATGTAGGACATTTTGTGCACCATCGCCTTTGGACCATCCACAGCAAGAGGAGCTGCAGCCAACCTTCTCTTCCATTACTGGCCTGCCCTGGTTCCTGCTAGTTTGGACAGCAGGGAGTTCACTTATGCATGTGAGTTGAAAAATCCTTGTTCTCATCGAAGGTTTCGCACTCTGACGTAGGGCCTATCTCATGTAATTAAGCTTTCATTTGCAAACCTATTGCCAATTGATTGCACACATGCAGATTGGCGCAAGACAATAGGCACCAATTAAGAGAAGGATTGCTTTGAGCCCCGTAAAGGCCTATTTCCAGTTTTGATTATTGCTTCATGACAACCCTTTCAACACCGGTATAGACTAATCTTGTCTTGCACTAGAAACAGTTAAAGGATCTTGAAGCTTTTACTATTTCTATCCCATGATAAATACAATCTAGCATAGGGAGATTATTTGTGTGGCATATGAAGAGTTTAACCTATGTACGTAGATTGGTTCGCAGAAAAAGTTGTTGATACAAATTATAGAACAATTTATATTTATAAGAAGAGATTACTTTTGTTTTGTGTAAATGGGAATGGATCGAAACAGTAACAGAGCACATCAACATTTTGTAATGATGAATCATTTCAAAAAAGATTATATAGCAACAATACTGAGATTTACGATAGGTGACACCTGTATAAATGTAATATCATTGTAACAAGCTTTCTAGTTGAGTGGAGATGGTGCACACTTTGTGGGGATCAACCGCAGAATAAAAAAACAGAAATATTAACTATATGTAAAGCTTTTTATATTAATGTGCCTTTTGCATCTTCTTGGTATAGAATTATTTATGCCTCATGTAATGATGTATATCTATGTATATGTATGTATTGTACCATCAGCTGATGAGGAGAGCCTTCCAAAGAAACTATATTTCTTTTGGTAATCCACAGGCATTAGTTGATGGTTTATTTTTGTTGTTATTGTATTTATTTATTATTGTACTTTGTTTTATTCAAATCTTTGTTATTGTTAAACTCCTTTATGTTCCTGGTAATGAAATGAAGTGAGAAATAAAAATAAGCACAATACAAATGTAACAATAATTGATATTATGATTATGTTCAGGTTGGAAGCCGATACTATGTCAAAGATCCACCTGTTTAACACCAGTCAACAATGCTGCTGTGAAGGTACATGTAAAATCAACTTTGCTGCTTGTATACATTCAGTCTGCCAGCTAGCTAGCTATAGTGCTCACTGCTTGTATGCATTCAGTCTGCCAGCTAGCTAGTGCTCACTTCTTGAACGTTTATTTATGAGACCCTTCTTACATGTACATAACATCATATACAACATTTTCATTATTGTAATATTAGGAATTTGTTTGTGAGGTGTAGATTCATAAAGTAAATGTATTTTCCTTCATATGAAAAACATCTAAATGTCATCAATCTATGAGATTTGAAGCTAAAACAACACAAAGGCCTGCATGGCATATCAGCCATTACACTGAGCAAGGTGTGGGCCTGATCTGATTGTGATATGGATGCTGTTATACATTACGGGAAATTCCTTCACTGGAAAGAACATCCACCGAATTGACAGCATATTTAGTCAGTGAAGCGGTCTATAATAACTCCAGAAATGTATCGACTACCATGACAAATACTGTATGAAATAAAAGAGCTCAGTCAAGAAGCTCTCTTACCTGAGTGGTGTATAAATTGAAGCTCTCTTACTTGAGTGGTGTATAAATTGAAGCTCTCTTACTTGAGTGGTGTATAAATTGGAGAAAAGTACATTTTCACATGATTTATTGACAAGTAATATTTTGTGTTATACTGGTACTGTGGAATTGCCTTATAAATTTAAGATGAGGTTGTACAAACAAGCACATTTGTTATATTCTTCAACACAGATGTGTATGGATCCATCTATAGCAGGTAAACATAGCAAACAACCACCTCCTCTCTACCTTTGTTCAGTCTGCAGCGAGTATGTCAGCAGGTAAGCTCCATCTTCTTTTGTCTTCTCAAAGGGTTCTTGTACACAATTTTACGTTTTTTTATGATAGCAAAAAAAGGCCTCAAGTCCATCAAAACAATTTAATATTAATTTTGTTCTATAAAAAAACTTCAAAAGTTCAAAAATAGGTTTAAATGAAAGAATGTTTTATCTTTAAGCAAACATTGATACATCAATATCCATTATACAATACATGAAGATGAAAACATGCTGTCTCTTATGGGGCGTTGCAAGAAAGTTGCAAGAAATTTCAAATCCCCCAAATCAAGCGTAAGTCTTGCAATTAATTGCACATTTGCAATTGATCACAACTCAACTTTCTTGCAACACCCCATTAATAAGAGAGAGAGAGGGGGGGGGGGGGAGAATAGAAGCTAGATCTAGTTAACTTAATCCAATGTTACAACTTTAATCTTAGCAAAATTTAGGAGACTGGTGGGGCGTTGCAAGAAAGTTGAGCTGCAATCTATTGCAAATATCAGTTGCAAATTTGCGACTTGCAATCAATTTCAACTTTCTTGCAACGCCCCATAAGATTTATAAAATCATTTAATGTTTCTTGATTACAACGAAAAAGTTCTTGTGAAGGGGCCTTTTCTCCTATCGTGTATTCAGTAGCACACACCATATCATACCGGTAGTAGCAATGTACCTATTCACATGACACTGGGACCCTAAACAGAGTGTGACTGTGTTTTTGTTATTCAGAGTTGGTGTCCTAAGTTTTTATCTGTTCCCTAATCATTTCATTTAGGTGTCCTATGATTTTGATTAGCTTCCAATCAAAATGGGTTGATACACTTATGTGTGTAGCTTCTTCAATATGTTTGTGCTTTGATCAACTTTTGTATAAAAGGCAACGGCTTGATTTGGTTGACATTTGTCATACACATAATGGAATATTATACACCAATACATAAATAAATCAGCCGGTATTATTCCAGGAATTCAGTTCCCAGCAAACAGCTATGTAAGAATCCTGTTAGTGGTGGTCTTCATTTCATATTCTGTCCTCATTCCTTTCAGAGAACTTACTAAACCACTGCAGAATGTCCTGACACCCCTGGAAAATGTATCCAGAACATGTGAAAACAAGGTATGATCTTCAAGTGATAATGTTATATCACCTAGGTTTTAGAACACTTATTTGATTATACCCTAACCTCAATCACAGGGTCCATAAACATAGACTAAAATGTCATCTGTACATCACTTTATTGTAAACATTCTTGATAATATGACTTTATATAGTCTTCATGATCATTTCAAATCTCACAAGTTTTCTTAAAAATGAAATTCCTTTGAACAAAATTTCTCACTTTTGGAGAAAAAATAGAAGAATACTCATTGAAGAGGAGCAAACTGGTCAAATGTGCAAGTAAATGTAGCGGATACGTATCTGTGTAGTATTTTTGAGAAAGAGGTAAGATATTAGTTTATGATATATTTGTTGATTTGTTGCCTTAATACAGTGTCCTATAATCTACATGTTGTCTATAGGGACTGAGTGGTTCCAGTAATAAGCCTATATAGGAATTCAGAAGTAATGGGTTGAAGATATGCATACCTACAACTATGGTTCACCCTACATTACTCCCTGTGATTGAATAGGGCAGTAATACAGGGAAACCTGGTCAACGGAGACAAGGAAAGTGGTCTGTAAAGGCAGGTGGTCTTTACGTATAGGTTATTTTAGGATAACAAACAATTTTCCAGGGAAACCCCACAAATGTTTTCTTTATAGAGAGGTGGTCTTTCTATACAGGTGGTCACTAAAGCAGGTTTGACTGTATTTTAATCTCATACATATTCTCACAGAACTGTGCTTCGAATGACAAGACTGCCCTCTATACATGCTTTGCCTCAGAATGCACAGGACAGCATGGCAATAAGCCAGTGTGTTACTGCTTATGTTGCCATCATGCTATACATCCCAGGGACAGTGAACATGTGATACAGGAGTTCCCTCATGATCCATGGTCGTGTGATAAGGAGACACAGATTGTGCTGGTGGAAGCAATCATCAGGTTTGTTGTGATGAAGTGATGATGGTGGTGGTGGTGATGATGATGATGATGATGATGATGATGATGATGATGATGATGATGATGATGATGATGATGAAGATGATGATGATGATGGTGGTGGTGGTGGTGATGATGATGATGATGATGATGATGATGATGATGATGATGATGAAGTGATGATGGTGGTGGTGGTGGTGGTGATGATGATGATGATGATGATGATGATGAAGATGATGATGATTATGATGGTGGTGGTGGTAGTGGTTGCGATGGTGATGATGATAATTATATTTATGCTGTTAGTCTTGATGGTGACATTTTAGTGACAATAGTGATTATGATGATGTTGGTGATAATTCATTGTGATAATGATGCTTTTAGGGGTGGTGAAGGTGTCGACAATGATTATTAGACCAAATTTACTATTTGAATATTCATATGCATACAGGTATTCAAGTAGTTAGAATATTTTGAATACCAAGTTTCAAAGTCAGTAGTGCCACTAGCACAGAAACATTGCCATTGCATAAGAACAAGTTAATTTTAAAAGCAAAAGCCCTATAACACAAAAACTTACTTCATCATTGAGAGTCATGGAGGCCTATTTCACAATGGCACCATTAAAATTGTATTTGTAATATCTTATTAAATCCCTTCAGCTCACATTTTAGGATTGATCAAAATGGATGATGACAATCATTTTCTATTTCACTCTTACAGTCTTCTGAAGGAGGCCCATGTAACAGAGAAAGACCCTCTGATGGCTGCTGCAGAGGACGATGAACCCGAGTCTACGGATGAATTCTCACAGGTCAGCAGTCCAAGTCCTTCTAAGTTGAAACCCTTATTTTTACTTCAGAAGCGTTTTCTACGATATTGTACAAACTCTCATTATTTGGCCCATTCTAAACCTTTATTTAGACAGTTAAATACCCTCAATATTTATAGCCTTAATAAATATCAAAATGCTGTGTTTGTATTCAAATGTATTAAAGGTAATGCACCATCATCTCTTGCCACTATGTTCGAACTAACTCTAAAATTCATAAATATAATACTCGAAATAGTCTAAAGTTACACATTTGGAATATTGATAAACAGTACATGCAACAATCAGTAAGATATACAGGGCCCACAGTATGGAATTTTCTTCCATCTTCTCTCACACAATATGTTTACTTAAACTCATTCAAGAAAAATCTTAAAATATATCTATTATCCCTTTCATTTGTTTTAGTTTAATACCTATTTCAAAATAAAATATAATTTGTAAATTACCATAAGAGAGAAAGAAGGGGGAGAGTGAGGAGGGAGGGAGGGGTAGAACAAATCCATGCGCAATACTCATTAATATGTTATTATATCTGTGTAATTATTTTATTCATTTGGACGCCTGAATCAACGAGCTAACATAAGCTTCCTACAGGTGCTCCCTTTTCCTTCTACTCATTTTCACAGTTTGTTTAAATTAATTTAACATAATGCTCATGATTTGTATATTTTAAACTGTCTGCACTCTATCACATGTATATATTTGTTCGCTTTTTAACGGAAATAAAGTCTTTTGAATTGAATTGAATTGAATTGAGTTATACTCCACTCTTAACAGCCGGTCTCATTTGACCAATAACTGAAGTATAACAATTACAATAAATATTAATGCATTTCCTGTAAATGGGTGGTCCCTGTATTAGGCCTATGGAAATTAGAGAATTCAGTAGTTAACAAGTTATTGGTTTCTTAATCAGTCTTCTGGAATTCATGTAGAAAAAGGATGAGATATAGTATGCGTTTGATTGTCTCATATTACTGTTGTACGCTTCATGGGCCTTTAGCAAAACACATACATTTGTACTGCTTGTTTTTAGGAGCTGGGCCAGTTTAAAAGGGTCTTGGCAACTCGGCACTATACTAGGAACATTTCAAACTAACCACAAAATTGAGACTGAGTTTGCCAATAACCCTGTATTGACCACAAAATAATACTTGTGAAAATGTTTGACTTGATATAAATGCCAATGAAAAGGTTTACATGAAGACATAAGCAAGTGGCTGAGACTCATATTCTAACCATTTTCTGATTGTCTCTCTGATATTTTGCCACATTATTTAGAACAAAATAATCTGAAGATATCTCCTCACTCAAATTAAAGACACTGTGTTATCTTTCGATCGCAGGCTCCCCGTGAGAATGATATGGCTGAGCTGGAATCTAACGAGGAAGACTCTCGTCTCTTGAGTCGCTACGGTCTGTGGCTGCTCATAGAGAAGTGTACACCCAATGATAGAACCCCATGTGAGATCGTTGGTAGACTACTCAGTATGCTGTTCCAATGGTATGGCTTTACTGCTACCCTCACGCAAGGTTAGTTTGGTGATGCTGTCATAGTACTCCGATATAATGCTCGGGCAACAATGGCTTCAGGCTTTATTTCATCAGAGTTATTTGTTTAGGGTTAGACTATTAATTGACTCTTCCGCTGATACAATGTTCGACAGTAGATGGAGACCTTCCTCCCAAGAACAAGTTTTCTTTTAGCTTCCATAGAGAATGTACAGCAGTGTCAACTAATTCCTTATTTGACTAAACTATGTAGGCACCATCATAATCTGTTACTTATAGTTTATTGGTTCCCAAACTATAATTTCTATTGGACTTTTCATTTCTCGTATTTGTTGAGGAACTGGAAGTGCCTTTGCCAAATAAACCAATGGCTGATGCTGCCCTCCGTGACCAAAACTGTAGTTGCAGTAGCGAGAATAGGGTTTTATGTATCGTTTTTCCTTCAGGATTGCGGCTCAGTTAGTAGGGGATGTTGAACACAGAGTATTTGGTGCTGGAGTTTGCATCATTCATCTCGCTGTTAAGTTCACTGGATGGTAAAAGGGTATTTTTCTCTCACATTTGTCACAGCATTCACAGCACCTTCAATACTGTTTATTGCACTTGATTTGGAAAAGAAGTGTAAAAATGTAAAATAATGATTGAACTTTAAACGATACATATTCAGGCTCTCACCTGTTTATTTTAAATTACCTAAGACAGTTTTAGAGTTTGACATTATATTGTAGCTTAACAAAGTTCTTGTGGAGTTGTGGAGTATCACGTGAAGAATAACGATTAGAGTTTTGCTTTTCAATATGATGAAAGAGAGATTGTGATAAGCTAAGAAGTTGGTGATTGTTCATAGCTCACATGTTGATGTTTAATCCTTTTTCCTTTTTATATTCCTTTTGACAGGAAGTATTATGTTGGAAGGCATAAAGAGAGAGGTGAGTTAATAAGTTTTAAATGTATTTGATTTTGAATACATGCATAAATGAAATGTAGATTGTTAAATATTTCCACTTCACATACTCTAGAAAATTAAAAACATTGTTTTTGTATTTTTGTAATGACATCAAGATGTGCTTGATAATTTCTGTATGAATAGAAAATTTAAAATATTTTTGTTTTATTGTAGATCATATGCTCAGTGATGTCTGACACTGATTGATCATTCTCATTCTTTAGAATGATAGTTCCTGTAAAATCATGTTCACACATAGTATGGTCAAATGCCTTTAAACATGCAGCATAATAAATTCCTTAATTTTACATAAATTAGTAAATGGCAAGAGGACAAAAAAGAAGCTTGACACAGCCAAGCCTCTAGTCATTGTCACTTGACTGAGCATTATAAATACATGTACTACCTTGGTACACAGAAATATGAAGCATATTGTACATGTGTGTCATTTTATCATGCTGCAGGGTTCATCTTTTAAAGGCATCTTTTAACAATGTTAAATCTCAGATGCATCGCCCTACGTGAGATCAGTGTCTGTAATATAGTGTAATATTGAGCCCTAAAAAAATTGCCCTTCAAAATGATCATGAATAGCCTCAAAAAAGTAAAAATCTTTGAGTTACCAGTTTTACCATTCATTTTCCCCAATAGACTTTAGTGCTATAAAAATCGTTTTTTGACATTTGATTTCCGATCATAAATATCTTGATAATCAGACAGGCTATCGGCTTGTAAAAGTCATGGGATCCCTGACTGACCTAAAGGTTTATAATTATGATTGCAGCATGAGCTAAATCCAGGCTTTTTGTTTAGAATCTCAGGTAAAGATTACCCAATCCCTTTAAGGTAGATTACCGCATCATTTGTTAATAAGACTCATGGCTTCCTTCCTTCCTTTTCTCCATCTTGACAGTATGTAACTAATTGGCTTCTGAAGCTTCTCAACACTAATTTTAGTGTGTTTGTCTCCTGCCTCATGCCAACCCCAGCAGACTATGCTAAAGTAGGAGGCCACTGGTAAGAAAAGGTTTTCCTATCATCGCATCATCGGTTCCCTTGCCGATCTCTTACCAAGCATCATGGTTCTGTCTCTGTTTCTTAAAGCTTGTAATCAACGAATTAATTTAATTGAATTTAATTGAATTTATTTAATCACGTTAAAACTCATATCAGCCTAAAAAGACTGCTTTTCAGCAAGTCCATGTTACAAACATGAAATAGATCATATAGACACCAAATTGAATATAAATACATAGGAAAAGAACTTAAAGATGACATATATAAAACAAAGTGAACAGAGAAAGCTACATGTAAAACACAAACAAGGAATTACAAACATAAACATATATGATATATAACGTGTCATATGAATGAAAATGGAACAACAAAATTCCATTAAAAAGCTAACATTTTAAATAAAAATAAAAACAAAAATATATGATATGATATATATGATAATAACATAATACAATGATTGATATAAGCTACTGAAAACATGGCATTTGATTGGCTGAGAGCAATTTTTTTATAGAAGCTTGTCACTTGCTATTCATAACCAGTTTTATGAAACAAGTCCCTGGTATTGTAGGAGGCATTGAATCAAAGAGATATTGCTCATATCCAAAATCCACCGCTCCGAGTGAAAATGTAACATTGGCTCAAATTTAGAGTGAAATCTCTTGAAGACAAAGATTAAAGATGAATACTGAAAAGAAAAGAAATTTGTGCAGTCCTTTCTAGCACCTTGAGTTCTATCTCTTGACTACTGCTCCCCCCCCCCCCCCCCCATTTCCCTAGGTTTGATAAAGGAACCATCTGGTTTCCAGAGCCAAGAGGATGAAAACAGGTACCTTGTAGCTACTCATCAGTATGTCTCAAAGATGACCAAGCCAGATTTTCTGATACTTTCTTTTTATTTCTAGGGACACATTATGTAGTCGCATTACAGAACTCCATGATGGGCTAAAGAATGTGTTTGCTCTTACACCTTACAACACAATTTCATTTGAGGTGAGTTATAAGTTGAATTGTATTTGTTTTCTTGCTCCCATATGATGTGATAATATTGATAGATGCAGAAGTCAAAGTCTGGAAATTTTAAGTCAGCATGAGTTATGATCACATGTTTGATAGGCATAACCCAGCAGATTTGAGATTTAGTCTTGAATTGTGAAAATAATACATATCAAAGTTTTTTTATCTGTTGAAATGAGTGAGTTTATTTCATGTATGGGACAGCAGAGAATTTCATTATGTGTAATTTCATTATTGTATTTCAGTCTGCAGGTATTGGTCCACGTACATCATGCCTTGAGCTCTAGGACATCCTCTAGCTGCAAGCTCTGCATTAACATTGCAATGTGTCCCTTATGTTTCCTTTCAGATCAAATGTTTGATTTGATTTCTTTCTAAATGTGCAGGTCTGGGACCACATCATGCCGGCCTGGATGGAGTCAATCTCACAAGAGATCCAAGAAGAAGACCTTTCACAGCTTCAGGACATCCTATGCAGTCTCTTTGACATAGACATGTGTCCGCTACCCTTCTCTTCTGATAAGATGTTTCATTTCATTGCTATCAAGTTCAAGTCCACACAGGCCAAGGAACAGGAAAAGGCTTTGCTGTGGCTACAGGTGTGTATTTTACTGTTAGCCAGTCATTAAAATGTATAGGGCGCTTCTTGCAATGCTCAATGACTTCAACAAGTCAGTGCCCTAATAACCATGCCTCATCAAAGAGCTTCTCGCAATGCTCAATGACTTCAACAAGCCAGTGCCCTAACAATAACCATGCGCCGTCAAAGAGCTTCTCGCAATGCTCAATGACTTCAACAAGCCAGTGCCCTAACAATAACCAGACGTCGTCAAATATTTTTTTCGCAAACCCGGAGCAGTCACACTTCACCGCACGTGGGATGATGCTATAATACACCGTCTTGCAAAAAAAAAAGCATTGAATATGTGCTTTAGAAATATAGCTTAGTTTACGTCTAGACCAAATATACAGAGATTAGCACGAAAATTATGTAATTTTGATACATTCGTTTGAAGCTCACAGATTTCTGCCACTGTTTGTGTCTTCATATTAAACCAGTCTGGCTTGCGCGTAGTACGATACAGACAAATAGGTATTGTGCACAGACTGTGCATTCTCCTACTACGACACATTCACTTTAACAATGTGTAATTCTTTTGTTTTCACTTGGCAATAAAACCCTAGACTGCTGCATTGTTTGGAATACATGTGTATACACTGTATGTGTGACAAAGCTTGATTGTTGCAGTCTACTGTTTGTTCCATTAGTTGAACAAAGCAGGTAGAGAGGTAATTAAGCCTCTGGGAATGAGAGAATACAGTAGTAAACCGGTTTTATAAGGACCTGTCATTTTACCATGTAGCTCTATTTGTACAGGTTGAAATGCAATCTTCTGTGTATTTTGATATACTTCTTTTATCATTCTTATCTTATCTCTTATTGAATAAGTTCTCTCAAATTAATTCAACACTAAGAAAGACTTTGATTTGTGAAACCATTTGATTTGATACTTGTATTTAGTGCATTATATATGTTATTTATTCATTTGACCAAAATGTGAATTATGAAGATATAGAAACCTTTAGAAAATATTCAATGATAGGAACTGATCCATACAAATTAGGCTAACTTTTGACTCATTATTAAATCAAATAAAAGAAATAGACAAGATATAAGGATATTGCTACTCTTTGATATATAAAAAGTTATTTTATAAGTACCGGCAATGGAATTCTATATGAAATAACTTGAATCCATGCCCAGGTCCTGTCTGAAATGGACATTGTCATTCCCATCAAGCTACTCCTATCTATCTTCAACGAGGGCCTTTCCTCCATCATGGACATCCAACGCGCCAAGGTGGCCATGTTTACTAACAAGCAAACCCTCTCACCGGACAGTGCTGCTACGGTGGTAGTTGGAGCCAACATGGACCTACGTTCATCAAAGGACAGTGGCAAGGCCAAGGAGAAAGAGGAAGTAGGGCGCCCAACCCAGGTCATCAAGTTCTTCTCGGATACGCTGATGCCAGCATCTCCTATTTCTATGAATAAAGGAAATGGAGTCATGAAAGTAAATATCTTTCTTGCACTTTTTATAATATAGACATTCCTTCCTATTCCAGTGTTTCATTGCATTTTCTAGTACCAGTTTTGTAGATCCCATTGCCAATGGCTTTAACAGAGCCTGAGCATTTTCTGGTTCATGGTTTATTATCTTCCTTGCTGTCAGTGGCAAATGTTTGTTTAGAGTTGAAAGGCCTATATTTCCCATCCTGAAACAAAAACCTTTACATATACTGACATCAGAGGTTAATTGCCATGAAAGTTATTTAATACCCAATTTATCATTGAAATCAAGCATTGTATACCAAAAATTCACTATCGATAGTGATTTAATGACTATTGTCCAAAACCTTGGTGGGAAAGGAGGGGTTAATATCAGCGGCCAACTCTTAAAATAATGAAAATTGGGCATTTTGAAAATTACATTATGGACAAATAAGATCAAACTTGAACTACATGTATCGGCTTCTTTGCCAGTGAGTGTCATTTCATTATTTTTCAAAGTGCATATGTTTCTTTTATTTGAAGGATATAGAATAATCGTTTTATTGTCCTTTCTACAGATAACAGAGCCATTCAAACCACCTGATGCACTCAAACCTACAGAGATACCCAAACCTACTGAAACTCCTAAGAAAGTAGAGCCACTGAAGCCAAGTGTCCTGAGCACCCCTAAGACCCTACCCCTAGAGCTACCCACCAATGGGGTAGGGGGCACTCTACCAGCAGAGCCCCCACACGTGACGATTGACCCTTCTCCTCTGAGTCCAGATAAAGATGAGAAGGCTAAGATGGAACAGACTGAGGAGGAGGTTCTTCGGTGCTTTGTGCTCATGCTCGATCTTCTTATCATGCAGGTGAGATTACATGCAATGGCTCATTTATTCTTGTGACCAGGGTGATGGCAATTCTGACGGTACTTGTAATGGTGATGGTTCATGGCTTTTACAGACATAAAAACCAAAAGTTCCATGAATCCATTGACATATTGAAAAGGTCTATTATTAGGAACCTCTTACAAAATTATTTTAAAAAATGGGAACTGACTTTCAACATGTAAATTTTGAAAGTTTCATTCCAGCTGTATATTTTCTAAACTTGAAGAATAATCGTCCGTAGTTCCCAAAAAATTGACCTTTTTATGTGTTAATTTGAGAATAGCTCCCTCTGCCGCATTATAAAACAACACTAGCTTTTAATTTTTTACAAAGAAATTTCAGAACCTACATGTATGACTGTATAATTTTACACACTGAAGGATATATTGTAACACTTGTCAACTTTAATGGAGTTTGCATAAGTCTGCAAAAGGGGCTAACTGCCTATTACGTGAAGGCATACTGGTAATGGTAAGGAAAGGAGTGGTATTAGAGGTTATGGTGATGTCAAAAGTTGATAGCGATTATGAAGCGGAGGAGGAGGTAGATGACAACTATGGAGATGATGATGATGATGTTGATGATGGTGATGATGTTGATGAAAATGATCAAAGTGATGGTTGTAGTGATAATGATGATGATTATGATGATGATAAGGGTGATGATGATGATGATGATGATTATGATGATGATGATGATGATGATGATTATGATCATCATCATCATCGTGTTGATGTTGATGATAAGGGTGGTGTTGGTGATGATGGTGATGGTGATGATGATGATGATGATGATGATTATGATCATCATCTTCATCATGGTGTTGATGTTGATGATAAGGGTGGTGTTGGTGATGATGATGATGGCAGGGAATGACAGGGAATGACATTGTGAAAATGGAGATTTTGATAGGATGCTACATCGTGGATAGTGTAACAATATTAATGTAATGTTATTCTTTTTGATACATGTAATTCCATTCATCATGATTTATCAAGGTTTCTTACTATAATGAGATCAATCATAATATCCATACATTTCGTATGTGTGCAAATTTGATTTACACTATAAAAACATGTCATCTTTCCTCTTCTATTTCAGTGCATGTTTGCTGTTTTTAGCCAGTTCATCACTGTGCCAACCAGAAACCAACACTCCTCTCCCACATCTGTCTTTTCTCGTCTTCTTAGTGGTATGCATGAAGGTCTTGCATGATTGATGTTTGTTGCATGTACATTGCACTTTTTGGTCGTAGGGGTCAAATGTGAAAGGGGACCAAACACCTAAAAGAATAATAATGTACACCTAGTATGTATTTAAAAGAATGTACCTCAAAAACTTAACCTACATGTTCATGCTGCATTCTATTGGTAAGCCATTAATGGGTATTTTTAGATAATTAAAGATTGGAGTAAAGACAGCCTAAATTCACTGTTAGTCACTGACATGGCACCTAGCAATCAAGCAAGCTATACATTGAAGTACATGTAAATAAACTGCCTGATCTTAATAATAATAATAAACCATTCTTGTATAGAGCATAACACATTGCCCTATGCGCTTGGGAAGAAAGAAAACAAACAAAGAGAAAATAGGTTACTGAGCATGGGCAATGAATGTTTACCATGTTTCTGTCAGAATAGGAGGAACAATTAATAAACAAATTCCTTTTTCACTATTAGAGATCTCTTGTTGGTCTGTATGCAGTGAGTAATTCATGTCAATAAGAGGGAGCTATTCCATTAAAACATTCATAAGCTGAACTGGATACAAGACTGGACTGGTATAAACCAATATCAATTTCGTAAGACGGGATACTGTCGCCCTGCTGAATTTTGGCTGATATTTAGTCTTTGAATTTGGCGAAGTGATAACCCCAAAAAGGAGACTTACAAAATATACAAATGATGCACAAAGCAACTTTGGTCATGTTTTACACCATGCCACAGTTACTGAGCGCACACAATTCTACCGACACACAAAATATACCATGATGCATGATAAATTATATGGTATAAAGAAATTTGTTTTTCTTTTTTTCTGTAACATATTTCCATACTCCATCACTCTGTATTGCTCGGGGAAAAAAACACTCAAGGCAAATATTCTGCATGCTTTGTAAATATTTGTAGTTACATGCACAATTTAGTCTTCTTTATATGGTTATAGTCAGAGTAGACTAGAATTATGGTGTTGAAAAAAAATCATATACAAGTATTTGTATAACGTACACTTGTATCATGAGTTCATATTGCCTTTCTTGTGATATTTTCTAGTATGAGCTTTCTATGTGACCTTCTACTTTGTTAATGTGAACTTTGAATCTGACCTTGACAGAGCGATCTTCAGTATCTGCCATTCCATCAAGGCTTAGAGCATAGCCAATCCAAGGACTTTGTGGCCCTTCTTACCACCATGCTTCAAACCCCATGGGTGACAGAGAACATGTTTGAAACCAACTCAGCAGAGGGAAAGGATAAGAAAGACGAGAAACAAAATCCTGAGAAGGCGGCAGAAGCCAAACAGGATTCGTCCGATGCCACCAGTAATGCTGGGAAGTACAGAAAGAAGTCCATTGGTCATAAGTGTACAGCTAATTATGAAGTAAGAACCAAAACAAAATTAATTTTCTTTGTTTTGTAATAATGATTTCACTGTAAGCCCTATACCTACATGCTAAAGGCCTGTTTTCATATAATGTGATAAGCAAGGGCATTTTGCTACTGCACTTGATTTTCACATGTAAATAAAGGGCAAATGGGTATACAGAAAGAGGAACGGAAATGCTGCACTCAATGGATAAAGTACTGGAAAATATTATAATGATATGTGTGATTGTCTCAATAAGTGAATCACTTGGAGTGAGTGTTGAAGTGTGACGTCATCAGAAAATCTATTTTTTCCATAACACCGAGTTCCCATAGGCAATCTTTTTATTCAGATGGTCATATCTCAGCCCATACTTAACATATTCAATTGGTTTTTTATATTTGGAAATTATTTTTGATGCTCTTTCGGAAAATGAAGAAAAAATGAAGAAATTCAAGAAATAGATTTTGATGATGTGACAGCATCGGTACTGTATTTTATTAGGATTTAAGAGTGAGTATAAATGTCTTCCATGTACAGTACATAATGCTTTTCAAGCTAACCACCAAATATTTACACAAGAAACCAATAGTATAAAGTTGTAGTTATTTTGAATTGATGTTAAATTACAATTTACCTATCATAATGTATATGGTTTTATTCCTTCCGAAAGATTTCACATATATGTATTTCAAATCATTCCTAATGTATTTACTAGTGTTGAGTATTAGGTACATGTTTGTATTTGTCCCAAAATATAATATGATTTCAGTCAATCAGTGAAGTAGTACTTATTTATCTGCCTCTCCTCCCAACTAGGCAATGGGAACGAATGGTGTTAAGATGATGTCGTGTAGTCTCTGTGAGCTCTGGGCTCTGTGGTTTCAGCTCTCCCTCAAGCTCTTGGAGCGCATCGCTCCTGGTGGGGAGACCAAGGTCTGTGACATGCCGGATGTTTCTGAGTACCAGTTTGAGAAGAGTCTGGAGGAGGCCCTCACCATCTGTAAGACCAACGATGTTAAGAGCAAGAAGAACAAGGGTATCATGGATCGAGGGATGAGCAAACATAAGAGAATTACTAAGGTGAGGATTGAATAGATTAAAGGTTGTGAATGATTGAGGAATGAAAAACTCTTTTCAAACGAATACGTTTTATCAATCTTAGGCTTAGAGTCTTTTTTCACCTAGTCTTTGTTTAGTCTCGTATTGTTTCCTTAGAACCAAGAGAACATTGAGTTAATTTAGCACACACAGAATCAGTAGGGTGTCTCTAGCTCATGCAAAATTGACCTTCTGGTTGAAAAATATAAAATCAAATTACTACCATTAAAATTAACAGAGCAGTATCTTGATTTTGGTATTTTCTGCATTGAAATTTTCTGGATGTCAATTGATGGCAGAGCGCACATACAGTATATATTATAAAAAAATGTTGGTGTGGAAAGACAAAGGAATTTTCATGTATTGAAACTTTTAATGTAAAGTCATTGACTATCTTGTGTATGTGTTTATTCTTTGTTTTGGATAATTTGTGAACTTTCTTTTGACCTAGAATACATTCATTCATCATTGTCTCACACACACTGTTTCGTTACAGCTATAATTTAGAAGTTTGTCTATTTACTAGGGCCATAATTGACTAGCCTTTGGTACAGTAACAGAGGAAATTGGCATCGAAGCCATCCCTAGTAATTACTATCAGTAGTTTTAATATATTTCGTAAAACAGAAATTTCTTGAAGTTTGACAATTTAGTGTCAATTTGTGCAGTTTCAAAAACTTAGCTTTAAATTTCCTTATATTTCTCAAAAAATCAATTCACATGATTTCCTAGCCAAAGAAAGAAGTAATTTGACGTTTGATATGAAACGCTTTTACTATTATTCCTTTTGAATGCCTTTTAGATAATATGTTATGACCTCTTTTCTATAGATCTTACTTTAAAGGCCCTGTGTTCCTTTTGCGGACTGCATCAAATTCACTAAAATCTTTGACTGAATCACAGTGATCTAGTTTTCAAATGAAGCATGAAAATCCATTAATTGCATAGGTTTTCTGTCGGACTATCAATAGTATATCTTTCTTAGAATAGCATTAAATTAAACTGTTTTGTTTTCAAATAATGCTGAAAGTAAGGTTCATGTAGATATTTTGGTCTTGACTGTGAACAAGAAAACACCCATGCAGTAAAAGGGGTCTAAAACCTCATGACATACATTGTATTTTGTTATGGTCTGATTAGAAATCTCATCTCAGAAGCAAATTGAGTATTAGAGGCAACTCCAGATGTTCTCAAACAAAAGGGACACACTGTCTTTAATATCCTTCAACAGACTGTAGCATCACAGTATTCTAAAATCTTTTGATGATTTGTCATTTATCTCACTTTGATCAGTTTCTGTCTCACAAATTTCATCTTGCACTGTTTTTTCTCAATTTCAGTTTTTCATGCTCATTTTTCTTTCACCTTTCCATGATTCTTTCCATATTTTTGTTTTTTCTTCTGTGGGTTGGAATCGCAGGGACTCACTGTCCCTGAGGTAAATATTTGTCATACTATATTGCTCTCTCTCTCTCTCTCTTTCCATCTCTCTTTACAAGGAAATATTGACCTTTGACCTTTGCTTTCACAACTAGCACCTCCCAGCACTTCATGTAGTCTTAGTATTCAGACCACTATTTTGCACCATAGATGGCTGCTGACCACAGAGAGAAAGAAGGATGAATTCTAGATGACTGTAATCTTTGTCTCTATGTTTGTTTGAAAATGTTACCTGTGTGTACGATCGTGCTCTTGCTTTGGAAGATGAAATACTGGTTGTCTTAAATGTACCCTATTACTCCATAGATTTACAGGAAGATTTAGTTATCTTTATAATGAGGAAACAACCCAAATTTTTCAAAGCCAAATATTTGAAAATCTGTATTGGTTTTTTTAATGAATTAAACCCTTTTGCCACAAATTGTAACATATTTTACTTTTGAAACATAATTGCATAATATCATTGAAATTATTCTAGCACAGAACTCTTTAAAGTTACTGGTTTGTTCAATTTATGTATGATGTAAGAGACTAAAGAGAGTCATATTGAATTTGCTTAGCTTGTATTAAACATGTATCCTCTTTATGTTTGAGATGAATTTTTCCAAGATGAAGTTTAATAGAAAACCCATGAAATTCCTTTATTTGATTGAGAGTCTTTTACCCCCATTATTGTCATAACTAAACAAAACATCCAACTAGCCATACATGTAATTGTATGAAGCTGTTTATAGGCCTAAGAGCAGAGATAAGTGCAGTATTCCTCTTTGGGTATTTTGTGATGGTTTTGTTCAAATCTTTCCTCCGTTGAACCTTTGATATCTCCCACAAGTGAGAATGGTGATATTTGTTCTTTGTTTGTGTTGTCATTTTGTTGTCATTTATTGTTTATGTGAGTAATATGTCTAATTATGTCCTGCAAATTCCTTTAATCCTCAGTAGATGGCAGTAAACACAACAACTATATTATTATGATTTATGTCAGCTAAAAAACCAAGTACTTCGCATTCGTGCCATGATGTATAGGCCTAATTAATGTATCAAACTAAATTCATGTACCTTTCGTGTGGTACCTTTGTGATTATGTATATATCCAGATGAAACCAAATGTGTTGCTTTAGGGAGGGGCAGAACCTTATTTACCCTCTTGTAGCAGTGGACAATTTGTAACCACTTAAATTGTTATATTTTATCATATATTTTAGGCAAATGAAAGCCTGTCTCCTCAAAATTCAAGTCAATTTTGTTAATCATGAATTTGAGGAATTAATGGCAGAAACTTATTGTACAGAATCTTATTTTTTGTGGGGTATATTATAGTAAATCTGGTGGCCCACATGTATCAATGGTCAAAACTTTGATGAAATTGTTTGGTATTCAATTTCATTAAGATAGTAAAAAATTCATTTCTTGTGTACTGGTAGCTGAATAAATAACTGAAAAGAAGATAAATATTTCATTCGGTTTGGAATCATAATTTCATTTACAGATAATACACAGTAGAGATCTTGATCTTACAGATACTAACATTCCATTGCTGACTAATATAACATGACCAGTCCACTGTACTTGTGATCCACACACCTAAGTTATATCAATTTATAATGTTGCTTCACTCATTAATACACTTTATATATAACATGTGTTTTGTAGAAAATTATCAAGTACACTGTTATAATCATCCGATCTATGTAAGCAAGTATTACATCTAAACTGTCTGCAGAAACCTTTACTTTAAGTAGAGCTCTATATGATAGTGTAAATTACAATACTGTCAATATCGGATATAATCCAAACTATATTTGATCTGTTTGGTGCCAGATGGTTGTTAACTCATATACTTTAAGGTAGAGTTAGCACCCTTCTGGCTCTGAGCTGATGAATAATGAAATCTTGTTTGAATGCAATCCATTTCAGTTTTGACTATTTAGATAAAATAGCATCATCAATTCTAGTGTAAACATGTTCTAGTTGAACAGGTGTGTTTCTGAAGATTTCTGATATAAATGATAAGCCTTCTCATTTCTCAAGCCTTATTTCTGAATGGCATCCTAACAAGTCTAGATATTGTTTTCAAATGATTCTCAAACATAACTCGAGCCTAATTTATGAATGCTATCCTATTGCTTGCATACCTTTTCCTTATTAGAATAAGACAGATTCTACAGCCCAGGGTCTGCTGGCTGCTACAGAGGTCCGGACTGAGGTCCTGACGGCTGAAACAGTTCAGGCCTTCTCAGCAGTCACCAACCTGAAAGCAGAGAAAGAGAGAGCAGCCAAGAAACCAGGAGGAGGGCTCAAACCACAGAAAGGTACAACAATAGCTGCCGTTTTCTTGTTTTTCTTCTTCTTCTCCTCCTTCTTCTCCTTCATCTTCTTCTTCATCGTCATCTTTCATTTCTTCTTTTTCTTCTTTTTCTTTTTCATGTTCCTCTTTTTTTTTCTTCTTCAGAAAGTGGCATTCTACAATGCAACCACCATCAGTCATAGAGAACAGGATCCCATCTGGGCAGAATGACCAGTATTACCTTAAGAGCTTTTTCACAGCAAGAACTTTTCTTGGATCTCAAAATTTCAGTCTCATTTCTGTTGTGAATCAATGAATATTGTGGCATGAAACTTTCACAAATCAGAACGCATTTAGCGAACATGTACTCAAAAGTTTCTGATTTTAAGTGAGTCAAAGATATATATTTTTTTAATAATGTGACTTTTGTTTTGTTTTCAGGAGATAAAGGCAAGCCAGGTAAGAAAGATCATGACAAGGCAACCTGGCATACAGGGCATGGAGATTTCACCATCAAACTAGAAGAGCTACCAAGATCACTTCAGCTTCTCTTCATGTTGCTCCAGGTCAGTATTCAAGTTAACACTTGTTCAGATGTGAGCAGTAAACTGCAGCAGTTTTTTAAAATCATGTCAGTGAATGGCAACTGCATGCAGCAAAAGCCCTATGTATAATCACTGACCTCTGTGTTAGAAGATACAGAAATGTGTGCCATATTATACTTATATCATTGTAACAAATCTAAACCACTGCTGTTTTACCTGTCATATCTGAACGAAGCTTCATGCAAGTACATGAAACGTCAACAAAAACATCAATTAAAATCAATGATTTGGAACATGATTTCAAAGACAACTAAGCACTCATGGAGGGTTGATATGAGTTCAGACAACACACACAAATCGGAGCATTGTATATTTGTATATTTGCTTTACTTATATGTAATACCATTCCATATCCATTAGATACAAGATTATTTTAGCGACCATTGCTTTAATATTTTCTCTGATGTCTGCCATCCATTTCGAATTCTGGTGATACACTCTCTAGTAACAATTGTTGAATGATCTCAAAACTTTGTCTTCAACCTGGAATAAATATACCTTTTGCATGAAGAGATTTTGTTCTTTATGTTTTCTGATGTTGGTCACGAATTGGAATAAATTTATATTTGATATATAGGAGGTATCCAAACACCCTAATGTGCTTCTAATTCTACTGAACATTGTCAACATATTCTGTTTGAATGCAGAATGCTCAAGTCAAGCTGCTTCATGCTTCTGAATTTGATCATAAATGGGCCTGAATTTCTTATTAAATTGCAGGAAGTATCCAAGCATCCCGACCCTAATGTGCTGTTGAACCTCCTGAACTGTGTCAAGGTACTGTGTTTGAATGCAGAATGCTTGAGACAAGCGGCCAAGGATCAAGTAGGATTCCTGGTCTATGCACAGGAGAACTTGCTCATACCAAGGTATTAAAGGGATCCGGTAACTTTGTCTCAGATTCTGAAACAAAATTCTGGATTTAGCTCATGCTGCAATGATAATTATAAACCTTTAGGTCAGTCAGGAACCCCATGACTTTTACAAGCCGATCGCCTGTCTGATTATCAAGATATTTATGATTGGAATTACAAATTTTGTCTATTGGGGAAAACGAGTATGGTAAAACAGGTCACTCAAAGATTTTTACACTCAAAGATTTTTACATTTTTGAGGCACTTCTTGATCATTTTGAAACATAATATTTTTAGGGCTTCAGTATTACACCATATCACAGACACTGATAACACGTAGGGCTGCATATCTCAGATTTAACATTGTTAAACAATCCCTTTAACCTCTTACACCAGAGTTCTTTAAATATCCATAGGCTTTGTACAGGGATCACCCAATTCCTGTAGGCGATGGGTTAATGCTGATAGCAGCATTGATATTGTGCACATATCCACCCCAGGGGATACTCAAGGTACTGGTATTACCTTAACTGTAGTCTAGCTGACCTCAGACCCTGAAAGCATTCAAGGGAAGACATCTAGTTACCCATTTACTTGATATGTTTGGAGAGTTTCAAATGTAGATTTATGTTTTGCCAAAGGACATTAGGGTATGGCAGATAGTCGAACCATGTGGTTCTTTTCAGTAGCTGTGAACCATTCATATCTTGTAGAAAGGATTCCTACTTTGTCTCCAAACTAATATTATCACCCCTAGATATCTACTTTGTAATAAAAATTGTGATATAAAAACATAAAAATGCACTGTATGATTCCTTTGAATTGGAAGACATTTCCTGAGGCCTAAATCAATGGACTGACTTGTCCACTTTGTTTTAATTCTTGACTAAAGTGAGTACCGTACACATTTAGGAACTCTTGCCTACATGTACATATATCTCTATTCCTTTCACTTGCAATAGGCAATAAAGTATGTCTCTTTCGATCTTCTACTATCATTTATATTTTGTTAATATTTTTTTCCTGGCATCAAAGTGACTCTCTTCAAACTTAATGTGTTTTATTATGCCCAATAAATAATACTAATAATGATCATAATGATAATCATAATAATATTATTGTTATTATAGTTTCTGGAACCTTTTGGAAGGAGAGTTATCTCATGTTGTTGAGCTCCTGGTGCCTCTCATACTGCATTGCTTTGCCCTTCCCTGTGGAGCAGATGTCATGTGGAGCTTGGTGGATAACGAGGTGGAGAGTGAAAGCTGGCAGACTAGATTCAGAGCAGGTAAGAAAACCCCAGTCACACCGATGAGACTGACCCCAGTCACACCGATGAGACTGACCCAGTCACACCGATGAGACTGACCCAGTCACACCGATGAGACTGACCCAAGGCTGAACAAATTAAGTACATGACTCCACCCCAGTCACACCATGAGACTGACCCAAGGCTCAACAAATTAAGTACATGACTCCACCCCAGTCACACCATGAGACTGACCCAAGGCTCAACAAATTAAGTACATGACTCCACCCCAGTCACACCGATGAGACTGACCCAAGGCTCAACAAATTAAGTACATGACTCCACCCCAGTCACACCGATGAGACTGACCCAAGGCTCAACAAATTAAGTACATGACTCCACCCCAGTCACACCGATGAGACTGACCCAAGGCTGAACAAATTAAGTACATGACTCCACCCCAGTCACACCATGAGACTGACCCAAGGCTCAACAAATTAAGTACATGACTCCACCCCAGTCACACCGATGAGACTGACCCAAGGCTCAACAAATTAAGTACATGACTCCAAATGTTGGCCGGAGTGTTGGCTCAGTCAGTAGAGCGTCCGCCTCACAACCGGGAGGTCGTGGGATCGAACCCCGGCCGCGTCATACCAAAAGACGTTAAAAGATGGGAGTTGTTGCTACCTTGTTTGGCGTTCAACAATAAGGGATAGAGCAACGTCGATCTGGCGCTGCTCAGTGGCTGCCGGGCTCACGATCAATTGGGCAAAAACAATTGCTGTTTCGGTTTAATAAAATTTGGAGTGGACTATTAGGCTATTATTATTATTATTATTATTATTATTATTATTATTATTAAATGGCCAAGAATGGGTTGGTGTAGAGTCAGTGTGGAGTTGGTTTGGCAGTATGACTGAAGTATTAATTGTTTTAGTTTGATACTAATAAGCGCTCATATATGTTGTAGGTTTATTGGTTATATAGTGAATCTTTAGCCGCCATATTGTGTGAGGTGAATAATTTATACCTGTGCTGTTGCTGTCAATAAATAAATGTTTAGCTTAACTGCAGAATATCACACTGGGCATCAATACGCCATGTATTAGGGTTAAGGCCAAGGTCGGGATTAGGGTCCGGGCTTTTGTAACTTGTGTTTTGTTTTTTTTATGTTTATGACACTATTCTACATAAAACTTGTCTTCCATTCCTTCTATTGACAGCTGAGAGAGTGACAGTCATGCTGCGATGCGTAGAAAAGAAATCACTGGGAAACAATTCGGTCATCATGGGCTCACTTGCTCATGCCTTCAGTTCATTGGTAGTAGCCACAGAAGATATCTGTCCTGCTGTCTCAGCTAGAGCCATTCTTATGCTAGAGAGCATTCCAATGAAAGTCATCAAGGTGAGCTGATTATTATGAATGTATTGAGCTTATAATGATGAATTGATTACGTGAAGTGCTAGAGCTCAATAATGTCAGCCATGCTAAAGCCTGGACACTCCATCAATATTTTTTGCTATACTGCCCAGCAGTCAGTAGTGAATTTCATGTTTGAAGTTTTGACCAACCAGAGGCCTAGAAGTATATAATGTGATAAATACGTTTCCTTCATAATAGTTTTTTTGATTAACCCTTTTTATTTTGATTAACCTTCATCAGGTGTTGGTGGGCTGTCTTGAGTTTCAGTGGGACTCTGTCCTGGAAGATCGTGTGCTAATCCTGTCTAAGCTGCGTCTTCTACATCACTTCATGCCAAAGGCCCCTGTGCTCTCTTGGGAGTTCTTCATGAACCGTCTAGATACTCTAGCTCTAGAGGCACAGGTAGACATGGAACAAAACAAGGAGTTTCCATTCCCTATGGGTAAGATGCTATCAGTATCTCTCCCTCCCACCTCCCTCCCCCCTCTCTCTCTCTCTCTCTCTCTCTCTCTTCTGTCCCTGTCTTTCCATATCAATCGGTCTTTCTCTCTCTCTCTCTCTTTCTCTCTCTATCTCTCTTTCTCTCCCTCTCTCTCTTTCTCTCCCTCTGTCCCTCCCTTTCTATATCCATCTCTCTATGACCATCTCTCTATATCCACCATTCTGTTCGCCTCTCTCTTTCCCTTTCCCCTTTTCTGTCCATCTCTGTCACCCTTTTTGTCATACTCTGTCCTCTATTTCATCATTCTTTTCTCTCTCTCTCTCTCTCTCTCTCTCTCTCTTTATCTCTCTCTCTTTCTCTCTCTTTCTTTATCTCTCTCTATGTCTCTTTGTATTTCTCTTCACATGTCTTTCTCTCTCCTTCTCTCTGCTATACACGTATCTTCATTTTGATCAGCTGTCACACGCAAACAGAATAATTCATGCATTTACCAATCAAAAAACCTCCATCATACACTACGTTTCTCACGTATCATCCCCAGACACCAGTCGTTCCAGTGCCGGCCTCGGTGACCGAACGGACATCTTCATGAACAAGCTCCACCGAGCTCGTTTAGCTCGCTCCCAGTCTGAGCTCTCTGGAACCCTGAAGCCACGTCGTCTGTCTGCTGCCTTCAGTAAGCAGGATAGCAAGGCTAGGAGCAAATCCATGCCCACTGGTATCGGCTTTGCTCGCTTTAACTTCCCACCTTGTGAGTAATGAAATTACTTGTTTTGTTTTGAGCATCTAGTTAGTTTAGGGATAGAGGTGACATATAAGACAATGTTCTCAATGAAATTTGACCTCAGAAACTTTTTTGGCATGCACAGACTTTTATCAAATTCAAAAGCAAGATTTCAGATTGCACTTTCTCTTTTTCAATAGTAGGTTTTAAAAAAAAGAGTTAAATTTAGATCTTGGTATTTGGAATTGATAATCAGAGAATCACAAAAGAGGATCAAACACGTTACTTGCCTTTTAACTTTGGAACAACATTCCTTCTAAATGCATATCATCAAGAGATATGTCGGGTATAGAAGGACATCCATTTGTCCAATCTGTCTTGAGTCTTTTCTTTGCCATAAATGAAGCACTTAAAGATAGAAATCCATCTATTTCACTCTCTTCTCTCTTAGCTGATCGATCAACTTACAGCAGGCCAGCCAACTGCCGAGGAGATAACTTTCTAATTGGAGATGGTTTGCTGATGAACAGTTTGTTCCATGGTGAGTGATGTCTCTCATTCTGAAGACTTGGTTCATATAACCGAGGATTGGACACTAATGAAACATGGATTACACTATGCAAAATATCACTCGAGAGTCTTGCGCTACATTTGTATATTTTTTACCTTACCCATGGAAACAAACTGACAAATTATGCAAGAACAGGAAAGATTGATTGCCCAACAAACAGTAACATATCATGAAATTGTGTCTTTAACACTTTAGTTGTTTTCTTTGTGTCTCTGCACAGTCACTTGTTTGCCACAAGTGCAATTTTGCACAAAACAAAAGGCACTAAAAATGGCAGGATTGCTTTGTGCAACACAGTGAGTGAGTTCAAGTACGGTGTTCGGTGTTGGTGTTGGTGTTGAGAGCATGGACAGGCTGCTGAACCGAGCTCCAATACAGACGGTCTGTTTAGAAGGACGATACTGATCACACGTGCGCGTTATCGATAGCTCAACACCAGCCTCAACGCCAAGTGACGTCCTCCTCTACAGGCGAAAAGTCTTGCGATAAAAGCATAATCCATTCAGAAATTCCAATAAATTATACCATATCGAATATCAAATGTATAGTCATATTAAAAAATCAATAGATAAAATATAATTTCTCTTGGAATACCGGAATGTAGCTGCAAGTATTTACACCTGTTTTTACTGTACCTTTTGATTTTACCTTGGCATGATCGTGAGATTTTTGCCAGATGTCCGCATAGTTACCTGCGGTATTCTGCAACACCAACACCGAACTTGAATTCATGAATTTCCCAATCTCTGGGGGATGGTGTTGGTGAATGGGAAAATAACACGTAAATCGTCAACACCAACCGCGATACTCGGTTCAGCAGACGACATTCGACACCAGCCCTCAACACAGACTACCGGAAATACGTCATATTTCCCGAGGTCAATCCCAACACCAGCCTGATTTCAAGTTCGGTGTTGTGGCTGGTGTTGGTGTTCTCACAACACCAACACCATCTTTGCAAAGTTACCCATTTCCAGTCTTGATGAGCTCAATGACAACTCTTTTAACACTGGTATAAATTAATCTTGCACTTGAAACAGTGCAATAATAATTGTAAAGCCTAAAGTATATCTATCACATTATTAAAAACTGTGGCATGGGGAACAATACCCATGCAAACAATATTTATTTATACAGTAGGCTTGCGGGTGCACCATGTGAGAGAGAGGGAGGATTGAGGAGTCCTGAAAAGGACTCTCGGTAATCTTTCCCGCTACTCATCCTCTCCAAGCGCTGTAGTTCTCCTTAGAACTATAAGCTAAGAAAGATAACCAACAGTCTTTTTCAAGACTATACCAACAGTCCTTTTCAGGACTACAAAACCCTCAAGAAAGATTACCGAGAGTCCTTTTCAGGACTCCTCAATCCTCCCTCTCTCTCACATGGTGCACCCGCAAGCCTACTGTATATCTACATCACCATGCAAGCCGACACTTACAAGCAGCATATTTATTTATGCAAAAACA
Organism: Strongylocentrotus droebachiensis; assembly: GCA_035222895.1. Taxonomy (NCBI): domain Eukaryota; kingdom Metazoa; phylum Echinodermata; class Echinoidea; order Camarodonta; family Strongylocentrotidae; genus Strongylocentrotus; species Strongylocentrotus droebachiensis. The sequence goes on from JAVYIG010010283.1 coordinate 27,973, forward strand.
GCAAATATTGACTACCCTACATTTTGGTATTGCAAAACAGTTCAATGCAATCTAACATTGATGGTTTTGATATATATATATATATATAAGAGATCAAACTTCAAATAAAGTAGAGGAGATATCATTTTAATTTATTATAGGGAGCTTCTTTTGAGGAGTAGTGATGATTACAGTCATAGTAAAGGATAAATGAGGGAAACATGGATGAAAATGTTTTTTGTTGAGAATTACTATTATTATTATGATGATTAAGAAGGAACTGTGTCATTGCTTTGTTTAGATGGTCACCTGAAAGGAATCAAGGAAGAGATTAGAGAAGAGATACCAACATTCACCATCGACTTGACCAATGCTGATAAACAGACTGTACACAAGCTTATCACACTCCTCATGATTGTAAGTTAGTTCAAACATATCTTGACAGTTAAATATACATCTACAAAAAATATATATATCATACTATAATCTCTCTATAGTGGCATAACAAACTGCTTCTGAGGCAAATGAAAAATAAATGTTGATCTAATATGTTAGTCAAACAAATTTGGGCCCTATTTCATAAAACTTGTTTAACATAATATAAAATATCAATAACAAGTTTCTATGACTGCTATAAGCTACTGAAATTGTGAAATATGATTGGCTGAGAGCAAATATATCATAGAAATTTAACATTTGGTATTGATAATAAGTTTGATGAAACGGCCCTGGGTGACTGTTCCTGTAATTTGAGACCTTAAGTGGGAAAACCAGGTATTGTTACAGTAAAATGATTAGTACTTTATAAGATGTATATTATGGCCTAGACATGGTTTTTTATGTACATGTACCACTTGGTTTCACTAATGCCTTCATACCGATCAAACATTTGATTGAGTCATAATCTTTAACATTATGCAGAGAAAATAAACAAGTGATGCTCTAGCAAAGAAATTGTGGTTACCGTAATTAACGTTGTATAAACCGCCCTCGTGTATTGACCGCACCCCTCTTTTTCGCCCTCAAAAAAAAAAAAAATGCCCACAGTAACCAAAAAATGTTAAAATTAGTGTTGTATTAAACATCATAGATATTTCCAATGATATATAACAGGTAACTGTAATAACTGGGTAAACATGTCGAAATTTGAAAACATTTTGAAAATTGTCTATTTTATCTACAGTTCATGACAGGACCAAGCAGTATGGATGATGACCAAGTCTCGGGAAGAGCTATGGTAAGTTGACATGCAACAAACCAATCTTCAAATTATTACAAATAATGTCTTCAGTTTGAATGTACATCATCTCCGAATTGTATTTTAGGTAGCTTAGCAAATGTAGTGGTGCGCAAAAAGACGTGTCTAGTACCACATGGTTAGGATATGGAGCTTAATGTTAACTAGGATAGGTCAAAATAGGAACTTTTAACAAACATCACTAAGTATTATGCCTTTTGTATTTCGGACCAACTTTTGGTGCCACTACATTTCTCTTAGCTACTGTATGCAACTGTCATAGCAACCCCAAAAATGTATCATTACATCTACTTTTTTTAATCTGAATAAATTAGACAAGTAATATGGACTACTTTTCTGAAGTAAAGATAAGCAGGAGAAATGATGTTACAGTACTGTCCTTAAGATCAATGGTTGTAGTTGAGTGGTGGTTGTTGTAATGGTAGTGGTGTGACAAGTTGATAGTTAGAGTGATATCAGTAGCATGAAAGTATGAGTAAATTAAATGCCGTTTGGAATTTTAATTTTGATTGCAGAGCACTGTTTTGCGTCACCTGACGGTGTTGCTAGGTTACAACCAAGTCAGCAAGACCTTCAACCTCCCCCCACATCAACTGCGAGAGTCGGCAGTCTTCTATGCATTCATGGCAGGACTACCCAAGGTTGGTATCGTATATGTCTCTTAACCCCCTTCCGTGCCACAAACTTTTTGAACAGTTGTCTCAAGTGAAATTGCAATTTAGTTAATTTTTATATAATTTGCTTTGTTTTTATATTCAAATGCCACACAAATAATCTTCCTGTGACACAAATACTTATCTTGGGATAGATATACCAAAAGCTTTAAGATCATTAAGCTATTTTCAGTGGAAGATTAATCTCTACTGGTGTTAAAAGGGTTGTCATGGAGCTAATCAAGACCAGAAATGGGTAAGGTTGCAAAGCCATTGCATTGCACAAAGCAATCCTTCTTTCAATTGGTGCCTATTGGTTTGTTCAAAATGCACATGTGGCAAACAGGCAACCCAGCAGGAAGGGGAAGAAAGCAACTCAAGTGTTAGAATAAAAATGACATATCTCCCATGTGAAAGAATGATTGTACCTGCTTCTCTTTCATTGACAGAAATGTAGCCATTTTATTGTCCAAACATGTTGTTTTATGATCACATTCTTGGGCTACATTAGCAACCCAAGGCAAGGGGTATTTAAGATATATGAACTTCCTATTATTTTTTTAAAGCTAGTTTGATTTCAGTATAGTTATGTACCTGTTTAGGGCAAAATGGAAATATTATCTTGGAATGTTAGCTCAGATAAATGTTATTTTCTGGATGGGGAAGAGGGTTAAGCAGTTAACAAACTATGTCTGAATTGGTCTTCAATGTCATCACTTTCCTTGATGCTTTTAAGTTTTGTTTCCAATAGTTAAAGCATTACAAATACTTTACAAGAATTTTGTGCTTATTTAGTCTCCAAGTTTATATATTTGTGTTCTCGAACCCATCAGATGCTAGATCACAATGTCAAAGTTGGTAACATGGTGTTACCTATGGTGCTGAGTCTCCTGCAGTACTGCCCTTCACCTCAGAAGTGCTCTCAAGACTCACATCCTCCAGACTACTCCCTATGGTTCCTTGAACCTCACTGCAGGCACTCCTGGTTCATGTCTCTACTCATCGTGCTCTACAAGGTAAGAGCTAGGATCAAGATTGCCATGGTCAATATCAACAGAATGGGCTGTGGCAGTTGATCAATCACTAACTTGTCATTTATCATAATAATAATCCAGTTCTTGTAAAGCACATATAATATCTCTCTGTACTTCAATGAGCTTTGGATTATTGTGCAGTCTCAGCGTAGCAGCCGTGATAAGGCACTATATCATTCAAGGAATGACTTTCTACCAGTACCCAGATATTACACCTCAATCAAGTGGGGCAAATGTAAGTAAATGTATTGCAAAAAGAATTGAGGCTAATTGTTCTCTATGAATAAATATATAATGAATTGAATTGAGCACCTTCTCTCTCTCTCTCTCTGTGTCTCTCTCTCTCTCTCTCTCTCTCTCTCTCTCCCCTTCTCTCTCCTTCTCCAAACCTCTTTATCTGAATGTTACACCTTCTCCAACTTTTTCCCCGTCATGATTCTCCCAGTATTCTATCGACCAAGCTGAGTTGAAGACAACACTGAAGGCTTTGGTTCGGATCACTATGAATGTCTTGGAGGCACAGCGTCACATCTGCAAACCAAAGAGACCCGAACCACCACAACCAGAGGACATCTGGGGTGCTACCCTCCCCAACAAAAACAAATCAGGTAAATCAAAATCATCCTTGACTTTATATTGGCAAACTTCTTTGTTTACCTATTTAAATTTTGATAATTAGTAATACCAGTGCCTAAAAATCTAGGAAGGGCAAAGTGAACTCTACACGATAGTGCTAAAACCCCTAGGTTTCTTTCCAAAATAAACGATCCAATGGGTTTGCATGGATAGATGGTAACTATCCTACACACTCAATCTGCATTCAACATCCTATCTGGGGGCAATCAAGCATTGGGTTGTTTGTATTTATTTTTGATTAACATTTGGTCAATTTGTGTAGCGATTTAAAGGAAAAAATAATGATTAGATGAAATATGGAATTAGCTCTTCTAAATAAACCTGATATTCATTTAATTTTTCAGCCAGGGAATATTACACTGTATGTTTTTTTAGTACATGTGCATCTTTGCATCCTGTAATATTCTTTGCTTGTATCATTTGCAGAGTCAAGTCTTCCTCGAGAGGATGACATCAGCGAAGAACTGGGTTCCATCTCATCCGTTGGACCCAACACCCCCCTCCTCACTGCCACCACCACCACCACCACCAAGACCACTGATCCAGGCAGCCCCCCTGGTGACACACCCTCCTCTCCCACCCCTAGGGTAGAGTTCATTACCCCTGGTCAAGTCATCACCACCATCAGCAGTGGAGGTGGAGGTGGGCGGGGTATGGGTGGTGGAGGTGGAGTCGCTGTGACCAAGGAGGATCCTCGTGTACCCCAGCACCAGGAGCTGGAGCTGGAGCCTGAGATGCTCTTTGTCTCAGAGGATGAGGTTATCAATCTACCCATCAACTCTTCTAGCAGGAACTTTGTGGCATCCACTATCCTAGAGGTAGTAACAAAACACACTCGCACGTCCATCCAATTCTTTCATTCAGTTGTTTGTTTTTATGCCTCCGTTACGAAGTAGCCGGAGGCATTATGTTTTCGGGTTGTCCGTCCGTCCGTCGTACCGAGTTTGCGATGGTATGCTTGTGTGTTTAGTTTTACGTATGAGATATCCTTGTGTGTCACTTTAGACTTGTGTGTCTAGCCACACAAGAAAACTATCATATTCAGTGTCTAAGATGTCTGACATGTCATTTCTAATCAATTAAGATTTAGTCACACAAGAAAAGTTTCTCCCAAAAAATGTCCAAAAATAAATGTCTAAATTTTAGAGAGGGGTTGTGTCCAAGTAGCCAAACGGAATAGTGCCATCTACAGTTGACATCCAGGTAGCTAGGTACTATGCTCATCTGCAGTACTTTTGTGTGTGTGTGTGTGTGTGTGACTTTTTAGTGTGTAGTATTTGTAAGCAAAGTAGTAGGCAGTATATGGCTCTGTGTGTGTGTCATGGGTGGATGGTTTTGTGTGTGCAGTGTATGCATTGCATTCACGCGCATGCATATCACATGCTATGCACATGCTATATGCACATGCTTGCTATATATATGCACAAGTCTCTATGGGGTAGACAATAATGTCTTTCTGCCACACAAGCCCTAATTTTCTTGAATTGGACAGGGGTAGACAATAATGTCTTTCTGCCACACAAGCCCTAATTTTCTTGAATTGGACAGGGGTAGACATTAATGTCGTTCTGCCACACAAGCCTTAATTTTCATGACTTGGACAGAGGTATATAATACATGTAATGTCTTTCTGCCACACAAGCCCATTATTTTCTTGACTTGGACAGGGGAAGATCGACACACAAGCCTTAATTTTCTTGACTTGGACTGGAGTAGATAATAATGTCTTTCTGCCACACAAGCCTTTATTTTCTTGACTTGGACTGGGGTAGATAATAATGTCTTTCTGCCACACAAGCCTTAATTTTCATGACTTGGACAGGGAAAGATAATAATGTCTTTCTGCCACACAAGCCTTTATTTTCTTGACTTGGACTGGAGTAGATAATAATGTCTTTCTGCCACACAAGCCTTAATTTTCTTGACTTGGACAGGGGTAGATAATAATGTCTTTCAGCCACACAAGCCTTAATTTTCTTGACTTGGACAGGGGTAGATAATAATATCTTTCTGCCACACAAGCCTTTATTTTCTTGACTTGGACTGGAGTAGATAATAATGTCTTTCTGCCACACAAGCCTTTATTTTCTTGACTTGGACTGGGGTAGATAATAATGTCTTTCTGCCACACAAGCCTTAATTTTCATGACTTGGACAGGGAAAGATAATAATGTCTTTCTGCCACACAAGCCTTTATTTTCTTGACTTGGACTGGAGTAGATAATAATGTCTTTCTGCCACACAAGCCTTAATTTTCTTGACTTGGACAGGGGTAGATAATAATGTCTTTCAGCCACACAAGCCTTAATTTTCTTGACTTGGACAGGGGTAGATAATAATGTCTTTCTGCCACACAAGCCCTAATTTTCTTGAATTGGACAGGGGTAGACAATAATATCTTTCAGCCACACTAGCCTTAATTCTCATGACTTGGACAGAGATATATAATGTAATGTTTTTTTATGCCACACAAGCCTTAATTTTCTTGAATTGGACAGGGGTAGACAATAATGTCTTTCTGCCACACAAGCCCTAATTTTCTTGAATTGGACAGGGGTAGACAATAATATCTTTCTGCCACACTAGCCTTAATTTTCATGACTTGGACGGAGGTATATAATACATGTAATGTTTTTTTATGCCACACAAGCCTTAATTTTCTTGAATTGGACAGGGGTAGACAATAATGTCGTTCTGCCACACTAGCCTTAATTTTCATTACTTGGACAGAGGTATATAATACATGTAATGTCTTTCTGCCACACAAGCCCTAATTTTCTTGACTTGGACAGGGGAAGATAATAATGTCTTTCTGACACACAAGCCTTAATTTTCTTGACTTGGACTGGGGTAGATAATAATGTCTTTCTGCCACACAAGCCTCTATTTTCTTGACTTGGACTGGGGTAGATAATAATGTCTTTCAGCCACACAAGCCCTAATTTTCTTGACTTGGACAGGGGTAGACAATAATGTGTTTCTGCCACACAAGCCTTAATTTTCTTGACTTGGACAGGGGTAGACAATAATTTCGTTCTGCCACACAAGCCTTAATTTTCATGACTTGGACAGAGGTATATAATACATGTAATGTCTTTCTGCCACACAAGCCCATTGTTTTCTTGACTTGGACAGGGGAAGATAATGTCTTTCTGACACACAAGCCTTAATTTTCTTGACTTGGACTGGAGTAGATAATAATGTCTTTCTGCCACACAAGCCTTAATTTTCTTGACTTGGACAGGGGTAGACAATAATGTCTTTCTGCCACACAAGCCTTAATTTTCTTGACTTGGACAGGGGTAGATAATAATGTCTTTCTGCCACACAAGCCTTTATTTTCTTGACTTGGACAGGGGTAGACAATAATGTCTTTCTGCCACACAAGCCTTAATTTTCTTGACTTGGACAGGGGTAGATAATAATGTCTTTCTGCCACACAAGCCTTAATTTTCTTGACTTGGACAGGGGTAGATAATAATGTCTTTCTGCCACACAAGCCTTTATTTTCTTGACTTGGACAGGGGTAGACAATAATGTCTTTCTGCCACACAAGCCTTAATTTTCTTGACTTGGACAGGGGTAGATAATAATGTCTTTCTGCCACACAAGCCTTAATTTTCTTGACTTGGACAGGGGTAGATAATAATGTCTTTCTGCCACACAAGCCTTAATTTTCTTGACTTGGACAGGGGTAGACAATAATGTCTTTCTGCCACACAAGCCTTAATTTTCTTGACTTGGACAGGGGTAGATAATAATGTCTTTCTGCCACACAAGCCTTTATTTTCTTGACTTGGACAGGGGTAGATAATAATGTCTTTCTGCCACACAAGCCTTAATTTTCTTGACTTGGACAGGGGTAGACAATAATGTCTTTCTGCCACACAAGCCTTAATTTTCTTGACTTGGACAGGGGTAGATAATAATGTCTTTCTGCCACACAAGCTTTAATTTTCATTACTTGGACAGAGGTATATTATACATGTAATGGTTTTTTTATGCCACACAAGCCCTTATTTTCTTGACTTAATTGGACAGGGGTAGATAATAATGTCTTTCAGCCACACAAGCCTTAATTTTCTTGACTTGGACTGGAGTAGATAATAATGTCTTTCTGCCACACAAGCCTTTATTTTCTTGACTTGGACAGGGGTAGATAATAATGTCTTTCTGCCACACAAGCCTTAATTTTCATTACTTGGACGGAGGTATATAATACATGTAATGTTTTTTTTATGCCACACAAGCCCTTATTTTCTTGACTTAATTGGACAGGGGTAGATAATAATGTCTTTCTGCCACACAAGCCTTAATTTTCATTACTTGGACAGAGGTATATAATACATGTAATGTTTTTTTTATGCCACACAAGCCCTTATTTTCTTGACTTAATTGGACAGGGGTAGATAATAATGTCTTTCAGCCACACAAGCCTTAATTTTCTTGACTTGGACAGGGGAAGACAATAATGTCTTTCTGCCACACAAGCCTTAATTTTCTTGACTTGGACAGGGGTAGATAATAATGTCTTTCTGCCACACAAGCCTCTATTTTCTTGACTTGGACTGGGGTAGATAATAATGTCTTTCAGCCACACAAGCCCTAATTTTCTTGACTTGGACAGGGGTAGACAATAATGTGTTTCTGCCACACAAGCCTTAATTTTCTTGACTTGGACAGGGGTAGACAATAATTTCATTCTGCCACACAAGCCTTAATTTTCATGACTTGGACAGAGGTATATAATACATGTAATGTCTTTCTGCCACACAAGCCCATTGTTTTCTTGACTTGGACAGGGGAAGATAATGTCTTTCTGACACACAAGCCTTAATTTTCTTGACTTGGACTGGAGTAGATAATAATGTCTTTCTGCCACACAAGCCTTTATTTTCTTGACTTGGACAGGGGTAGATAATAATGTCTTTCTGCCACACAAGCCTTAATTTTCTTGACTTGGACAGGGGTAGACAATAATGTCTTTCTGCCACACAAGCCTTAATTTTCTTGACTTGGACAGGGGTAGATAATAATGTCTTTCTGCCACACAAGCCTTAATTTTCATTACTTGGACAGAGGTATATTATACATGTAATGTTTTTTTTATGCCACACAAGCCCTTATTTTCTTGACTTAATTGGACAGGGGTAGATAATAATGTCTTTCAGCCACACAAGCCTTAATTTTCTTGACTTGGACTGGAGTAGATAATAATGTCTTTCTGCCACACAAGCCTTTATTTTCTTGACTTGGACAGGGGTAGATAATAATGTCTTTCTGCCACACAAGCCTTAATTTTCATTACTTGGACGGAGGTATATAATACATGTAATGTTTTTTTTATGCCACACAAGCCCTTATTTTCTTGACTTAATTGGACAGGGGTAGATAATAATGTCTTTCTGCCACACAAGCCTTAATTTTCATTACTTGGACAGAGGTATATAATACATGTAATGTTTTTTTTATGCCACACAAGCCCTTATTTTCTTGACTTAATTGGACAGGGGTAGATAATAATGTCTTTCAGCCACACAAGCCTTAATTTTCTTGACTTGGACAGGGGAAGACAATAATGTCTTTCTGCCACACAAGCCTTAATTTTCTTGACTTGGACAGGGGTAGATAATAATGTCTTTCTGCCACACAAGCCTTAATTTTCATTACTTGGACAGGGGTAGATAATAATGTCTTTCTGCCACACAAGCCTTAATTTTCATTACTTGGACAGGGGTAGATAATAATGTCTTTCTGCCACACAAGCCTTAATTTTCATTACTTGGACAGAGGTATATAATACATGTAATGTTTTTTTTATGCCACACAAGCCCTTATTTTCTTGACTTGGACAGGGGTAGATAATAATATCTTTCAGCCACACAAGCCTTAATTTTCTTGACTTGGACAGGGGTAGATAATAATGTCTTTCTGCCACACAAGCCTTAATTTTCATTACTTGGACAGAGGTATATAATACATGTAATGTTTTTTTTATGCCACACAAGCCCTTATTTTCTTGACTTAATTGGACAGGGGTAGATAATAATGTCTTTCTGCCACACAAGCCTTAATTTTCATTACTTGGAGTCTTGGACAGAGGTAGATAATACATGTAATGTTTTTTTTATGCCACACAAGCCCTTATTTTCTTGACTTAATTGGACAGGGGTAGATAATAATGTCTTTCAGCCACACAAGCCTTAATTTTCTTGACTTGGACAGGGGAAGACAATAATGTCTTTCTGCCACACAAGCCTTAATTTTCTTGACTTGGACAGGGGTAGATAATAATGTCTTTCTGCCACACAAGCCTTAATTTTCATTACTTGGACAGAGGTATATAATACATGTAATGTTTTTTTATGCCACACAAGCCCTTATTTTCTTGACTTGGACAGGGGTAGATAATAATGTCTTTCAGCCACACAAGCCTTAATTTTCTTGACTTGGACAGGGGTAGATAATAATGTGTTTCTGCCACGCAAGCCTTAATTTTCTTGACTTGGACAGGGGTAGACAATAATGTCGTTCTGCCACACAAGCCTTAATTTTCATGACTTGGACAGAGGTATATAATACATGTAATGTCTTTCTGCCACACAAGCCCATTATTTTCTTGACTTGGACAGGGGAAGATAATAATGTCTTTCTGACACACAAGCCTTAATTTTCTTGACTTGGACTGGAGTAGATAATAATGTCTTTCTGCCACACAAGCCTTTATTTTCTTGACTTGGACTTGGGTTGATAATAATGTATTTCTGCCACACAAGCCTTAATTTTCTTGACTTGGACTGGGGTAGATAATAATGTCTTTCAGCCACACAAGCCTTAATTTTCTTGACTTGGACAGGGGTAGATAATAATGTCTTTCTGCCACACAAGCCCTAATTTTCTTGAATTGGACAGGGGTAGACAATAATATCTTTCTGCCACACTAGCCTTAATTTTCATGACTTGGACAGAGGTATATAATACATGTAATGTTTTTTTATACCACACAAGCCTTAATTTTCTTGAATTGGACAGGGGTAGACAATAATGTCTTTCTGCCACACAAGCCCTAATTTTCTTGAATTGGACAGGGGTAGACAATAATATCTTTCTGCCACACTAGCCTTAATTTTCATGACTTGGACAGAGGTATATAATACATGTAATGTTTTTTTATACCACACAAGCCTTAATTTTCTTGAATTGGACAGGGGTAGACAATAATGTCTTTCTGCCACACAAGCCTTAATTTTCATGACTTGGACAGAGGTATATAATACATGTAATGTCTTTCTGCCACACAAGCCCATTATTTTCTTGACTTGGACTGGGGTAGACAATGTCTTTTTGCCACACAAGCCCTATTTTTCTTGACTTGGACAGTGGTACAGGTATATAATATATGTAATGTTTTTATGCCACACAAGCCTTAATTTTCTTGACTTGGACAGGGGTAGACAATAATGTCTTTCTGCCACACAAGCCTTAATTTTCTTGACTTGGACTGGAGTAGATAATAATGTCTTTCTGCCACACAAGCCTTTATTTTCTTGACTTGGACAGGGGTAGATAATAATATCTTTCTGCCACACAAGCCTTAATTTTCTTGACTTGGACAGGGGTAGATAATAATGTCTTTCTGCCACACAAGCCTTTATTTTCTTGACTTGGACAGGGGTAGATAATAATGTCTTTCTGCCACACAAGCCTTAATTTTCATGACTTGGACAGGGGTAGATAAAAATGTCTTTCTGCCACACAAGCCTTAATTTTCATGACTTGGACAGGGGTAGACAATAATGTCTTTCTGCCACACAAGCCTTAATTTTCTTGACTTGGACTGGGGTAGATGACAATATCTTTCTGACACACAAGCCTCAATTTTCATGACTTGGACAGAGGTATATAATACATGTAATGTTTTTTTTATGCCACACAAGCCCTTATTTTCTTGACGTGGACACGGGTAGACAATAATGTCTTTCTGTCACACAAGCCTTAATTTTCATGACTTGGACAGAGGTATATAATACATGTAATGTTTTTTTATACCACACAAGCCTTAATTTTCTTGAATTGGACAGGGGTAGACAATAATGTCTTTCTGCCACACAAGCCCTAATTTTCTTGAATTGGACAGGGGTAGACAATAATATCTTTCTGCCACACTAGCCTTAATTTTCATGACTTGGACAGAGGTATATAATACATGTAATGTTTTTTTATACCACACAAGCCTTAATTTTCTTGAATTGGACAGGGGTAGACAATAATGTCTTTCTGCCACACAAGCCTTAATTTTCATGACTTGGACAGAGGTATATAATACATGTAATGTCTTTCTGCCACACAAGCCCATTATTTTCTTGACTTGGACTGGGGTAGACAATGTCTTTTTGCCACACAAGCCCTATTTTTCTTGACTTGGACAGTGGTACAGGTATATAATATATGTAATGTTTTTATGCCACACAAGCCTTAATTTTCTTGACTTGGACAGGGGTAGACAATAATGTCTTTCTGCCACACAAGCCTTAATTTTCTTGACTTGGACTGGAGTAGATAATAATGTCTTTCTGCCACACAAGCCTTTATTTTCTTGACTTGGACAGGGGTAGATAATAATGTCTTTCTGCCACACAAGCCTTTATTTTCTTGACTTGGACAGGGGTAGATAATAATGTCTTTCTGCCACACAAGCCTTAATTTTCATGACTTGGACAGGGGTAGATAAAAATGTCTTTCTGCCACACAAGCCTTAATTTTCATGACTTGGACAGGGGTAGACAATAATGTCTTTCTGCCACACAAGCCTTAATTTTCTTGACTTGGACTGGGGTAGATGACAATATCTTTCTGACACACAAGCCTCAATTTTCATGACTTGGACAGAGGTATATAATACATGTAATGTTTTTTTTATGCCACACAAGCCCTTATTTTCTTGACTTGGACACGGGTAGACAATAATGTCTTTCTGTCACACAAGCCTTAATTTTCATGACTTGGACAGAGGTATATAATACATGTAATGTTTTTTTATGCCACACAAGCCTTAATTTTCTTGACTTGGACAGGGGTAGATAATAATGTCTTTTTGGCACACAAGCCTTAATTGTCTTGACTGGGACAATTAGGGTAGATGATGATTATGATGTATTTTTTTTGCACACAAACTTTACTTTTTGTGACTTTGACAGGTATAGATGATTTGGTATCATCCTGCTACACAAGCCTTAAAGGTAATACAAAGTTTTGGGAACTTTTGAAAATTGGGTGGATAGTGATTATTTACAATTTTGATATATTTGGATGCCCCTGTGGATGTATTATAAGCACTAGAAAATTTAGCCCCTAAAACACTTCTGCTTTCGAGAAAAGTTGAATATAAAAATTTACCGGTGCTCCCTGTAAATGTTCATAAATTTCAAATAGCGCCTACGGCCGTACAATGGTAGCTGCGACCATGAAAATCTCAGAATATGTAGTTGTGATATATAATTTCCAAACGAGAATAGCTAATCGGTCGATTTTAGTCAAGAAACATTGTTTTATAGATTAATTAATATCTTGACCTAGAGAGGGAGCTATACAACATAAAGAGTTTATTCTTTACAATTTCATAACTTTAGACTCGATTTCAACCGCGGCAATGATCAATGAATATTGTAGGATCGCATATGCTTCCAATATGTTAATTTGAACCTAATTCATGACCCCGTACCAAAACTTTGTAATACCTTTAAAGGTAATACAAAGTTTTGGTATGGGGTCGTGAATTTGGTTCAAATGAACATATTGGAAGCATATGCGATTCTACAATATTCACTGATCGTTGTCGCGGTCGAAATCGACTCTAAAGTTATGAAATTGTAAATAATAAACACTTTATGTTGTAAAGCTCCCTCTCAAGGTCAAGATATTAATTAAGCTATAAAACAATGTTTCTTGACTAAAATCGACCGATAAGCTATTCCCGTTCGGAAATTATATACCACAACTACATATTCTGAGATGTTCATGGTAGCATCTACCATTGTACGGCCGTAGGAGCTATTTGAAATTTATCAAAATTTACCGGGAGCACCGGTAAATCTTAATATTCAATTTTTCTCGAAAGCAGAAGTGTTTTAAGGGTTAAAATTACTAGTGCTTTTAATACATCCACAGGGGCATCCAAATATATCAAAATTGTAAAGATTCACTATCCACCCATTTTTCAAAATTTCCCAAAACTTTGTAATACCTTTAATTAATTTCATGACTTTGACAGGCATGGATTATTATACAAATAATGAATGGTTATGAGTTCAATAGTACAAATATTTTCATGAGTTGAATAGAATTAATGTTAATCTTTCAACAAATGAAAATATTCACACTATTAAACGAATGAAAAACATTCATTATTTGTTTTATACAACATCAAAGAAGATCTAATAGAACGTTAATCAACAAATTATGCTTTACTCCTTATATTAAAGATAAATTAAAGTGGAGTCAAGTGAGCCTTCTCGATTACATTCAGATTGCCTTCGCGTCAGATACACGCAGGGATACTCGCAGGGCAGAGAGGTACGCAGTCTGCATATAACCAAAAATGCTCGCCCGTGCAATATAACATCTATTAAATATCATGTGACCAACAATCCTCCAATCAAATAACAAAGATCCACATAGGTGTTGTATAAAAATTAAAAATGTCTTTCTGCCACACCATCCCTAATTTTCATGACTTTGAAAGCAGTTCTTAAGTTTATATTGACATATTCACCATGAAATAGATTTGCCATGCCTTCAGAAGTCTATCAATATTAATGCTTGAATTAAAGTAGACAGTGTCACACATACATGTAGTTACACTAAGTAATACATGCAATCATGCATAACACTGCCTGTTTTCTTTCAAGCAATACTTTTAATCAGGGATGTTCTTGTGTACATGTGAATGCATGTACATGAGGATGTCAAATTATAAGAATTTTTTTTTCATTACATTAACTAACTGATGGCCATATTCGGGGGACAAAAAGAGGAAAAGGAAAGAAAAGAAACTGGGGATGAAAGAGAGGGGAAAGGCCTGAGAGAAGAAGGGTGGGAGTAAGAGAGAGAGAGAGAGAGGGGGATGGTGGGTGGAGTCGCCACGTCGAGGGAGCAAGAAAAATACGCATAGATAATTATGTTGCGGTGTCGGGTCCGCTGTTTCGGTATTCTTGCTCGATCCTCGTGTACTATATCAATGCATAAGTTTGAAGTAGTATGTCGGTCGGCCGGCAAATCTTTTTTCCCTACGAACTGTGACTTTTTATCGGACAAAGAAATATTTTTGAAAATTCGGACAATGATTAAGAGTCGGTACAACGAATTCTCTTCTTTCTCTAATAATTTGATGAAACGTCAAAGCTTCCGCGCTTTGCGCGGGAGGGGAAATTGAAACGGGACAAGGATTAATAGTAAAATGAAACATCAAAGCTTCGCGCGGGAGGGGGAAACTGAATTCAGACAAGGATTATAGAAAACGGTATAACAAATTGTCTTGTTTCTCTAATAGTTTATTGAAACGTCAAAGCGCTGAAGGAGGAAAACTGAATTCAGACAAGGATTAGGAGAATTAATTTAAAATCATCTATGAACAGTAAATTATTATACATCTTATGAAAGAGTGTTTTATCCCAAATCATTTGGTACCATTTTTATGTGGTATGTGTTCACGCTTGGATGAACAGGTGGCAGTGTTTGCGAGAGTGCAAAAATCTACTTGCGCCAAAGTGATGCCTACGGTATGTATTATGTTGGGATTAGCGGAGTGAGAGAATGGATTGAATGTATCAAATGAAATGCATCGCATATGTTTTTTGCAAAGGGCAAAGTCACACACACCCACACACATGCGCACAAATGTTCGTTGATATTTGATATTCGATATTTGATATGTGTGGCATGATTAATTTTGTTAGGGATGTTATTTGGATCTGCAAAGACCAAATTAATACCCAAATCCCAATTGTTTTATTCAAACATCACATAGGCAACTTTGGCGCAAGTCGTCGTTGCACTCTCGCAAACAATGTCTCCTGTTCATCCAATCGTGAACACATACCACACAAAAAATGGTACCAAATGATTTGGGATAAAACACTCTTTCATAAGACATTAATGTAATTAATTTAATGTTCATCGATGATTTTTTAAATAATTAGCAATTTTCTAGGTGTAAACTTTTTTTTGACTCACACTGTAGTGGAAAAAAATATCTTTAAAGTACAAGTCCACTCCAAAAATAAGTTGTCTTTAATAGAACCAGAAAAATGAGACAAACCAATCAAAAAAAGTTTGAACAAAATCGGATAACTGATAAGAAAGTTATGTATTTTTGAAAAATTATGTAAAACTAAAAAACAATGGAAATCACTACATAAATTGCCAATTTGGTTATCAGTTTGTGACGTCATGTCCTCACTATTTGTCAATTGCTTTATATAGTTTAATCCCATTAATTTCCCTTTTTATCCCCAAAAACTTGATTTCCCCATGCCTTTGCCCAGGTTATATGATTTGTATTGCTTGCATGACATTTCACAAAATTTGTTATGAATTTGAAGAATTGATACCATTTTCTGAATATTGTATATTCATAATCATAAATTTAAACGTTAGCAGTGTCCTAATATTCAAATTATGCAAGGAAACCTGTTTACTTGCTAGACTTTGCTGCCAGACACTATTGAGTGACTGACTGGCTTTTTTCTTCTTTGGTCATAGCATACATAAAATGAGCTGTAAAAGGTACATGAGCATTTGTCTACATCAATAACCCACTTCTTGTAATTGCCAAAATTAATTATTTGCGCAGCATAAAACGTACGACCATGCAGTATGGGGTCTATTCCCTATTCATAAGGACCGCTATTCATAAGGTCCGCTATTCATAAGGACCGCTATTCATAACATGGAAATTCCCGTACTTCCTGGTCCGCTATTCATAATGGTAAAAGAGGGTCACTATTCATAAAGAAATAGGTTTGTTAATCATAAGGACCGCTATTCATAACGTGAGATGAGGGTCGCTATTCATTTCGTATTATGAATAGCGACTCCTATTATGAATAGCGATCCTCTACTCCTATTATGAATAGCGACCCTCTTCTTATATTATGAATAGCGACCCTCTACTCCTATTATGAATAGCGAACCTCATTTCGTATTATGAATAGCAACCCTCTACTCCTATTATGAATAACGACCCTCATTTCTTTTTATGAATAGCGACCCTCATTTTGTATTATGAGTAGCGACCCTTATTTCGTATTATGAATAGCGACCCTCTACTTCTATTATGAATAGCGACCCTCATTTCGTATTATGAATATCGACCTTCATTTCGTATTATGACTAGCAACCCTCTACTCCTATCATGAATAGCGACCCTCATTTCGTATTATGAATAGCAACCCTCTACTCCTATTATGAATAGCGACCCTCTTCTTCTATTATGAATAGCGACCCTCTACTCCTATTATGAATAGCGACCCTCTTCTTCTATTATGAATAGCGACCCTCTACTCCTATTATGAATAGCGACCCTCATTTCGTATTATGAATAGCGACCCTCTACTCCTATTATGAATATCGACCCTCTTCTACTATTATGAATAGCGACCCTCTACTCCTATTATGAATAGCGACCCTCTTCTTCTATTATGAATAGCGACCCTCTACTCCTATTATAAATAGCGACCCTCTACTCCTATTATAAATAGCGACCCTCTTCTCCTATTATGAATAGCGACCCTCTTCATCGATTATGAATAATGACCCTTATGAATAATGACCCTTATGAATAGCGACCCTCATTTTGCATTATGAATAGCGACCCTCATTTCGTATTATGAATAGCAACCCTCATTTCGTATTATGAATAGCGACCCTCTTTCTGTGTTATAAATACCGACCCTTTTGTAATATTATGAATAGGGACCCTCATGAATAACGACCCCGATTTCGTATTATGAATAGCGACCCTCTTCTAATATTATGAATACCGAAATTTCTCATCATTTTGATGATTCCAGAACCTTGCAATACACACAAATTGTTATATGCTAGATGATCAACCTTTTCTGGTCGATTCCACACCGTTTCTTTCACAATGCAATCGCAAAACCAGAACTCAACTTCATCTTTTAGTCAATTCAACAACTAATAGTTGTATTTTCCCACTTAAAGACATTTTCAAGCCCCCTTTTTTTCGGAAAGTTCTAAATTAATATTGTCTTTCAAATGCTGTTGGAATTTAACCTTTTCATTTTTGGGGCCTGCAAATGGGACATAGTACCTTTAAAGTTCCAGATATGAGTAAAACGTATTCCATTAGCAAATAATGAAATACTCAACTTTGCCTCTGAAGAAATAAAAATTCTTCATAGTTACGTGACATATTCTTTTTGTCAATACTCCTCTTTGAAAATCCATCGGCAAAGTGATTTTGAGAATTTTAATGGATATCTGAATTTAAAGTGAATTTTGATGTGGAATTGGGAAATCTTAATGAATTTTGATATTTGGAATCTCCTCATAGTTTATGAATTTCAAAGTTTAAATTCATCCAATGTACAGAAAGCCAGTGCTTATTGTCGATGAATATACTCGCAACTTTGCCAGCCAATAGATATTAGCAGTCGTCAAGTTTAGGTGATACAATTTTGTTTTGTCAATACTCCTCTTTGAAAATCCATTGGCAAAGTGATTTTGAGAATTTTAATTGATATCTGTATTAAAGTGAATTTTGATGTGGAATTGGGAAATCTTAATTTTTATTTATTTATTTATTTATTCGTTTTATTTAGACAGGGTAACTCTCTCAGTATGAATACTGTTTTTCTGAGAGGCCCTGTACACAAAAAATGGTTACAAATACATGAAATAACAAACAGTGTTAAAAGACGTATACATGATTATATATATCAGGGTTATTTGTTTGTTTTGTTTATAGTTATTATATAACCCGATAATATACAACAAAGCAATATTTATCCAGCTGATACAATATGATTTAATATCCTATCAAATAGATCAATAATAATGTAAGCATATACACATCAGGAATAAACTTTTACATACAAGGGAAAGGACAAATTTTCATGAGAGTGGAATACATTAATAGGAGCCACTCTCACTAAATTTTGACACTTAGTACCAAAAATTGAAATAAAAATAATCACAAACGCAATGTTCTCCAATATAGATTTGCAAATGAATGTTTTGATTGGGCCTGTCTAACAATAAATTAATGAATTTTGATATTTGGAATCTTATCATAGTTTATGAATTTCAAAGTTTAAATATATCCAATGTACAGAAAGCCAGTGCTTATTGTCAATGAATATACTCGCAACTTTGCAACCCAATAGATATTAGCAGTCGTCAATTTTGGAAATGATGGTTCTCACTTTTACCCTGTATTGTTTTTAAACTTTTTTTTTTATTTGCCAGTTAATAAATTGTCTCTCTGCCCAACATTCCCACCATTAACCCTTAAATCATTTGGGTTTTTGGTGTTTTAAACCATTTATGGGGGGGGGGGGGGGGTTGCCCTCCGTCCCCGTAGATCTCATAGCAAAAATTTGCTTCCTGGTAGAGAGCAATGTAAACTCTCCGACTATATAGTTATATTCTTCAAAAAAAATTCACTTTATTCTATTTGAATTAAAACACTGTATATGATAATTTAATGTCTGGAATCATATTTTCATTATTTTGAAGCTCAAAGATGGTTAATTTTTGGTTCAGATATTTTTTCATAACATCCACTTCAATAGTATTTGAGATAATAGGTATGGAATTTTATTTCTTATGTATTTCATTGTTTTGTAAATTTTGTAGAAACAACTTTTTTTTCTTCAATTATACACAAATTAATGTTTTTAGGTAATTTTTGGACTGACGTGCATGTACAAAATGTTAAGTAACATCATTTTATCGTGCATCAGGTCATCGCCAATTAGGTCTCCAAATGTACATGTATTGGAGATTTCAACAGAAAAAGAACTAAACTCCTGGTAAAAGCTATGCACATTGTGTAATTATTGAAAGCAGAGGGGAAATGCTCCCCTCCTCCCAATGGTTTTAGGCTTAAGAAAGGACTTGAAAGCACTTACTTTAATCTAATTTAATGGACTATAGGACTATGCCTGTTGAGTGTTCATAGATCGTAGATGTCTTCTTCGGTGATTATACATTATCCTTGTCTTGTTTAATTAAATACGACAATAATACGATAAGACAAAAATGTGTGCAAACTTGCAATACCAGGTTATACAAGCTCATAGACAAGATCATAGTTTTTTACCAGGATATGTGTTTGTCTAGTCTATTCTTTTAAAAAACAGTTTACAGAAGTTGCTGAGATAACATTTAGGAATACTGTTCCACAAATCCAAAACACTCCTGAACTGTTTATTACATGTTTGATTTTGTTTTTTAGTTACTTTCTGCAACAATTTTGAATAGATGGTAGTAGTTACTATGGCAACAGAAATATAACGTGTTATCAAAAACCCTTATCAGACTGTATCTTCCAACCAAATATAAAAAGTGAATTGTTAATGTGTATATATTTACAGTGTTTAAGTGACAACCAGTTATTTATAGGCATCTGGAGCAGTATTTCGAAAATTGTTATACCGTAATAGTTTTTTTGTAAATTTTGTTGTATCTTTCCTCTCATCTTTTTAGCCCATGCTCACTTCAGCTGCTCATGTTATCCATATTTTGTAATGTTTGAATTAGACAAGGAAAATGTTAATAAAAGTGTTACTTGTGTTACTTCAAGTGTTATTAAAGGGATAGTCCACCCCAGGATTTTCTTTAGCTGACGATATAGACCTAATAATACCATGAAGAATGATACAAGTCTCATTAAAATCCATGATCACATAACGAAGATATATCGACTTTTTTATCGAAAATCAGCCGCCCCCCAAATGCAAATGCGTTACATGGGCATGAATTGTGACGTATGTTGCGAGCTGCCTTCTTATTTCGCAGACATTCACTTTCGCTCGCGGTACACTGTTATCGCACTGACACGACGAATCATGAATGAAAGTGAAAGCGAAAGTGAATGTCTGCGAAATAAGAAGGCAGCTCGCAACATACGTCACAATTTCGATACTATCGGTTATTTTTTGGCGATCGTTTCATGCCCATGTAACGCATTTGGGGGGCGGCTGATTTTCGATAAAAAAGTCGATATATCTTCGTTATGTGATCATGGATTTTAATGAGACTTGTATCATTCTTCATGGTATTATTAGGTCTATATCGTCAGCTAAAGAAAATCCTGGGGTGGACTATCCCTTTAAATTGCATTTCTGTTGATGTGTGCGGTTTAATAGTGACATGGTGTTTTTTTATACATTTAATACTTGGTGAAATGTAGTGAATTCTAAAGACACATGGAACAAGTCTTTTTAGGATTAAAATATCACAAGCAGTTTGTAGTGAGATCAATGGTCGCATAAATAGTTTTTATTCTTTTTAGATGGAAGTAATTTTATCTTGACTTTAAAAAAATGATATATAGCATTGTATGCAATACATTATGACAAGCTCCTTGGCTTTTCATTGGTTCCTCCACAGCATTGGAATATTATTGCATTACCTGTATTATATGTGTGTGATGTTTCTATTCAATGAGGAAAAAAGATAAATCAATTTTTTGGTCATTCAAAAGTCACACTGTTCAGTTGTGAGGTCCAAAGACACAGAAATAAATAGTTGTATACTTTTTGGACATCAAGTTTTTTAGGCACACAAGCCTTAATTTTCTTGACTTGGACAGGGTAGCTGATCGTCTTTTCTGCCACACAAGCCTCAATTTTCACGACTTAGGCGCATAAATGATGTGTTTTTGTGGGACACAAGCCTTAATTTTCCTGACTTGGATAGAGGTAGACATTAATGTCTTTTGGGCATACAAGCCTTAATTTTAATTTTAAAAACCAGTCTCAACACATATTGTATTAAAAAACACACAAGATGCATTTTCATTTAGTTTTAGACAAACACACAAGAAGTTGGGAATTAAGACACACAAGTAGTCTTTAGAAGGAAAAAATGAAAAGACACACAAGATACCCCTTTTTTCAGACACACAAGACAAAAATCTCACAAGCATACTGTCGTGAGTAGTACCGTCCGTCCGTCCGTCCGTCCGTACGTCCGTACGTCCGTCCGTACGTCCCGTTCTCGTGATCGCGTTATCTGAAGAACCGATTGATGGATTCCTGCCAAACTTTGGTCATGTATGTATCTTGCAGAGCCGATGAACTGATTAGATTTTGGGGTCACGAGGTCAAAGGTCAAAGGTCACAGGGCTCATTATGTATGCAAAAACAGCTCGTGATCGCGTTATCTGAAGAACCGATTGATGGATTCCTGCCAAACTTTGGTCATGTATGTATCTTGCAGAGCCGATGAACTGATTAGATTTTGGGGTCACGAGGTCAAAGGTCAAAGGTCACAGGGCTCATTATGTATGCAAAATCAGTTCGTGATCCAGTTATCTGAAGAACCGATTGATGGATTCCTGCCAAACTTTGGTCATGTATGTTACTTGCAGAGCCGAAGAACTGATTAGATTTTGGGGTCACGAGGTCAAAGGTCAAAGGTCACAGGGCTCATTATGTATGCAAAAACAGCTCGTGACCGCGTTTTCTCAAGAACAGATTGATGGATTCCTGCCAAACTTAGATCATGTATGTATCTTGCAGAGCCAATGAACTGAGTAGATTCTTGGGTCATGAGGTCAAAGGTCAAATGTCATGGGCTCATTATGTATGCAAAAATAGCTTGTGAACGCATACTCATTAGAACTGACAGCTGGATTACTATTTAACTCAGGACATCTTGCAGAGCCAATGAACTGAGTAGATTTTAGGGTCATGAGGTCAAAGATCAAAGGGTCATATATGTATATGAGAAATTGCTTGTAATCATGATATTCTGAGAACCTGTTAATGGATTACAATGAAACTTGAATTAGAAAAAAAAATTCTGTTTTGGTTTGTAAACTTGCTCTATGACGGAGGCATCATTTTCGACTGCGCGCAGTCGAAGTTCCATCTAGTTTTGCTGATGTTTTTTAATTGCTTTGTATCAGTTATCAGGTTTAATGTTCAGTGTCTTCCATTATCATTAAACATGTATTTTACCCTAGTTACACCAAAGACAATGACAGCAGACCAATAACAGACCAAACAAATGTTGACAATGCCCCTAATACAATGGGTCGGTCGGTTTAGAGTCGTAATGGGTTTGGTTTGGTGTGACTGATATATTTCAAACGTTTTTTAATACTAATGTTTTTAATCATATATGCTTGGTGACTTTATAACGAAAAAAATTGCTTGGAGCCAGAAGGGTATTAACTTGTATCGTTTACACAGAGATAGTGACCTTCTGGCCTCAACCAAACAGATAGTTTGTGAAGATTTGTTGATTATCCATATGTGTTTAAAACCATTTAATTTCACACTTAACTGGTTAGTGCTGTAAATCACCAGGCAATCAAGTACCTCATTCAATTACTTTGTTGATACATTCATAGACACATCCCCACTACACATTTGGAAATTATATCACAACTCTTTATAAAACAAGTCCCAAAAGTGTTCTTTTGGGATTTAATTTAGCAATTTTATTAGATGCAAAGGACAAGTAAGAAATGAACTCCCGATCATTATCAAAGGGTATTTATCGTATTCTCCCATGGAACCTGTATTGATTGAAACCTCAATGTTAAATCTGACCTAGGTTGAAGAGGAAGAAGAGCCTGAACCCGAGCTTGAGTTACTAGAAGGCTTTGATATGATAGAACCTCTACAGACATTGGACTCAGTGGCAGAACCCATGAAAGCCACTGCTACATTCATGGCTGAGGAATCTATGAAAGCCACTGCTACATTCATGGCTGAGGAATCTATGAAAGCTACTCCTACCTTTGTAGCGGAACAGCCTGAGACGTTTACACACAACGCAGCTCAGGTACAGACTCGGGATCTTCTACTCCTCTAAGGCTCACTTTTTATTCCTTTGTGTGATTTCTCTCAATTTTCTGTCAATTCATATTGTTAACTGGTTCTGCACATCAAAATAATTTTGCATATGTACTCATTATTTATACTGAAAGCGCTTTGACCATTAAAATTTTAACTGGTAAGCCGCTGTGTAATAAAAAGTTATTATTAGTCAACTGTGTAGTAAGAGATAGATATTCATCATAAATCATTGCCACAGTAAACAATTTGCGGGAACTGCATTATATTTCTTAGTAATATTCTTTTTAATACGAAGGACAGGAGTCAAGGTTGAAACCTAGAATGAAGTACAAATAAGATCCTGTGTATTTCAAGATGTTTTTTTTTCTTAAATCTTAAATGGCAGCTTGTGACAGAATTAGAGTCAGCCACTGTTCAGAGCCTCACAGTCGAGCCTCAAGTCATGCAAGCTGCCACTCTCCAGTCTGCTACCGTTGCTGAGGCCAAACCCAAGACCATCCAACCAAAGTTCCGCACCAAGAAACGCCGCAAGATGGGCGTGGCCACCATCATGTCCTCTGCCAATCAAGGCAGTGGGGAGAACTCCCCATCGGTAGGGGGAGGGGATGGGGTGCAGTTTGACCTACCGGGGGATTCACCAGATGGTAGAGGAAGAGGAGGGGATAAGAATAAGAAGAGGTCTCAAAAGCTGAAGGAACAAGCCCAGAAGTCTCCTGAGAAGAGAAGCAGTGTCTACTCAGCTGTCAGACGCTATCATGAAGATAAAAACTTTATGGCTCTAACCAAGTAAGCTATTACTTTTAATCATTACCTTTTCATCCACTATTTCTTTGTGGAGGGAGTAATAAACCATAATACCGTTAAAGACATCTTTAAACCAGATGATGACAAAAACATAGCTGCCTGAGCTTTAAACTTGAGATAAGTGTAGCTGAAATAAGGTGAAAAGTCAACATACTGTAGTTTTCATTTTTTATCAAAATAGGGTTTAATTTTGCTAGTTTTTCTTTTGTTTTTTGTGTGTGTCACACATAACCTCTTATTCATATGAATTAAAGCTCATTATATATTCTAAATACACCGGGTAAACTTATGTTTAGCATACAAGGGACACCTTATATATATACTTGCATGCAATTCATTATGACTAAAAAACTGATTCACAAAAATTTCCTTTGAGTATCACTGAAAATACTGTTCATCTCCATACAGGTGCACTGATTGTGGTGCTCTCCTTGAGGAGTATGATGATGATACAATTTCCTTGGCCATAGTAGTCCTTTCAACCTTTGTCCATCGGGATCCAGAGTTAGCTGCACCTCTCCTACTGGAGATGCTGCAGGTCGTTGGCAGGTGAGTCTCTCTAGTCTCTCATCCTCTCCCCTTCTCCATCTCCCTCTTCCCCTCTCTCTCTCTCTCTCCTTCCCTCTCCCCCTCTCTCTACCCCTCTATCTCTCTCTCCCCCTCTCTCTCTCTCTCCCCCTCTCCCCCACCCCTCTCTCTCTCCTTCCCTCTCCCCTCTCTCTCCCCCTCTCTCTCTCTCTCCCCCTCTCCCCCACCCCTCTATCTCTCTCTCCCCCTCTCTCTCTCTCTCCCCCTCTCCCCCACCCCTCTCTCTCTCCTTCCCTCTCCCCTCTCTCTCTCCATCTCTCTCTCTCTCCCTCTCCTTCTCTCCTCTTCTCCACTGCTTGCTCTTCATCCCTCTCCCTGCATGCCCCCTTCACACGCTCTATTATTCTTACTGCTTTCTCATTAACTTCTTTCTTTCTTTTCTCAGTATGGTTATTAACCTGTTGACTACTGCAATCTCTCACTCCCATAGGCTTACTACAGTGACCACCTGATTCCCATAGGCTTACTACAGTGACCACCTGATTCCCATAGGCTTACTACAGTGACCACCTGATTCCCATAAGCAATGGTTTCAAGTCTAACACTTCACTCTGTTTAACACCAGCTGTGGCACACAGGCTTATCAGATGTAGATTATGATGTAGAGTCTTCTGAAGAAAGTTAATTTATGATGTAGTAATATCAGAGTGGAATTTGATTAGACTATAATCATTACATTCTATTGAGAATGAATTAAATGATGTATTCAAGACAGACAGATAGAGACCAATTGACTAGGTTGTGCATCCAAAGAATGTTTGATGTATACATGGTAGACTCACTATTTTGTTTATGCTATCACACAGGGTTGCCTCTGCTACATTCTACCCTTGGCAGAGTGAAAGGTAAGAATCAATCAACTCCTCTACTTCCAACTATTCATCCTCTATATA
The DNA here is from genome assembly GCA_035222895.1 of Strongylocentrotus droebachiensis. NCBI lineage: Eukaryota > Metazoa > Echinodermata > Echinoidea > Camarodonta > Strongylocentrotidae > Strongylocentrotus > Strongylocentrotus droebachiensis. Next base: position 53,875 of record JAVYIG010010283.1, read on the forward strand.
CAATATATTGCCAATGCACTACCGTACGTTTAGAATTCAGCTTGAATCTGTAAGGTAGACGTGGTTCCCAAATAGTGCAGTGTTGCTGAGACCTCATTCAAGTAAATTAAATACACATTATACTTGTATGATGATCTAGATCAAATTTTAAGTGAAATGATTAGTGTTAACTAGAGCGTGTAAACAGTTAGAAGTGAGTTAGTTTGGAACTCAGATAGAATCAAGAATAGACCTTTGCACTTGCATAGAGACAAACATATTTTATTTCAATTCTAATAACTTCATGAAGCCTAAAACATTTAGAATTACTTGCCATAAGCTCATGAATCAATTTACTCATGACGTAGCACTCTAATCTGTAATCTCTAATTTATTGAGATAATAAAATTATAAGCTATAATATCTTGGGCGGTATTCTGAGCATGATTTTATCTCTAAAAACGACTATGTTGTTCCTTTTCATACATATTTTATTTTCATGAATTTAACAAACTGGTGTATGGTCATCAATAGAACAACATGCACAAATGAGATGCTTGTGTTAGTTATCGAAAAACAACTCAGGGAAGTGCTTTGTCCCCATCATTCAAAGAATTTTCTATACCGGTATGCTAAATCTTTGGCTTATCCAAATGTCATTTCTTCCTCTACCCCTTAGTATTGGCTGCCCACCTGGTCATTGTTGTACTGTGGCTAAACAGTTCCTTCGTTGTACCCTCCATCAGCTTGCTCCAAACGGGGTTTTCCCTCAACTCTTCCTCAGCAAGATTGAAGGTTAGTCATACATCATCATCATCTGCTGAGAGCCAAAAGGGTGTCAACTCATATAGCCTCACACACAGTTATTCAGTCATTATACATCATCATCATCTGCTGGGAGCCAGAAGGGTGTTAACTCATATAGCCTCACACACAGTTATTCAGTCATTATAAATACATCATCATCTGCTGAGAGCCACAAGGGTGTCAACTCATATAGCCTCACACACAGTTATTCAGTCATTATACATCATCATCATCTGCTGGGAGCCAGAAGGGTGTTAACTCATATAGCCTCACACACAGTTATTCAGTCATTATAAATACATCATCATCTGCTGAGAGCCACAAGGGTGTTAACTCATATAGCCTCACACACAGTTATTCAGTCATTATACATCATCATCATCTGCTGGGAGCCAGAAGGGTGTTAACTCATATAGCCTCACACACAGTTATTCAGTCATTATAAATACATCATCATCTGCTGAGAGCCACAAGGGTGTTAACTCATATAGCCTCACACACAGTTATTCAGTCATTATACATCATCATCATCTGCTGAGAGCCAAAAGGGTGTTAACTCATATAGCCTCACACACAGTTATTCAGTCATTATAAATACATCATCATCTGCTGAGAGCCAAAAGGGTGTTAACTCATATAGCCTCACACACAGTTATTCAGTCATTATACATCATCATCATCTGCTGGGAGCCAAAAGGGTGTTAACTCATATAGCCTCACACACAGTTATTCAGTCATTATACATACATCATCATCTGCTGAGAGCCAAAAGGGTGTTAACTCATATAGCCTCACACACAGTTATTCCCCTTCTGGCTCAAAAAAACAATATGCTTGAGGGTGTGTTTTTTGTGGGGGGGGGGGGGGAGGCATCCTTGCATGGAGAAGCGTCTTCCTTAATTTTATTATTTTGTGACAATCTACATCAATTTGATCTCCCAACCCTCTGCTTCTTAACAATTTTTAATCATAACTACATTTCTGTCCATTGTAACACATGGCTGCTAACCATTATGCACTCTCATGGCTTATTCAGGGTATTGGTAGGAAACAATTTACTACTTTACAGATGTTTTCATCAATTTGCTTCATTACAACAAGATCGATGCTATGGGCTTTACCTCATCTGGGAAAATCTCTATAAAGTTCTATCCACATGCTATAATTGGATCAGGTGTGATGAAGACTTTTTTTTACATTCGTTTATCTATTTCCAAAATTCATTCCATCATCAGTATTGTTTTACATATCTGAAGGCATAAATTCAAAGCTGATTTTCACTTAATAACTCCATCTTGTGTCAGATATTGCCCTTGCCTGGCTCTCCAACCTCACTTTGTCAGACAACTTTGTCTATTTGATAGCTTTCATTCATGAATATAGTAAGACAGAAATCATCACCTTCTGTAGATGATCTTGTTTGAGTGCTTAAACCCGTTCAGTATGGTACCTATTCAAGTTTTGTTTGATTTTCTCATTCCTTATTTTAGATCACACATTCTTACCTACCATGGCTTCAGCTCTACAAGATTTCACTGAACTCAACCCTACTGATGCTATTATACATCTTCTAGAGGTTTGTACAGTATCTTAGAGACATTTGTATTAAGCGCTATATAAAAAAAAAAATATTATTATTATTATTTATTATTATCTTACTTTGTCTCTTCTCACAATATCTTGCCTTTTCTCGCAGTTTTATATTCTCTCTCTTTCTTTCTCTCTCTTTCTCCCTCTCTCTCTCTCTATCTCTCTCTTTTTCTGTATATCTCTCTCTCTCTTCCTTTTTCTCTTTCTCTTTCTCTCTACATTTCTCTCCCTCTATCTCTCTTTTTCTGTCTATATATCTCTCTCTCTCTCTCTCTCTCCTTTTCTCTCCTTTTCTCTTTTTCTCTCTTTTTCTCTCTTTCTCTCTCTACATTTCTCTCCCTCTATCTCTCTTTTTCTGTCTATATATATATATATCTCTCTCTCTCTCTCTTTTTCTGTCTATCTCTCTCTCTCCTTCTCTCTTTCTCTCTCTTTTTCTGTCTCTCTCTCTCTCTCTCTCTCCTTCTCTCTTTCTCTCTCTTTTTCTGTCTATCTCCCTCTCTCTCTCTATGAGGTCCTCACTTATTTAATTTGTCTTGTGACAGTTTACTAATAAATTCATACACTACTTGATATTGGGCTAAAACACTGTCATGAGTATTCTCTAAACAACCCTTCTGATTTATTTGTCTGTATTGAAGTGGTCAATCTTTTATTTTGTTTTCATGCACAAAGTGCCTCTAATGAGTACTTCACACAAATACAAGCTCTGCTTTTTAGTGGATTTCTTTTTTCCTTTAAAATTCAACTTAATTTATGATATTGTTTTGCTTATATAAATACAAAATGCTTTGATTACTTATCGACTTTCAATATTGTATAAGTAGTCTCATTTTGTATTAAAAGTTTTGTTTCCTATGTTATATTGCAAATGTCATTTGATATTACTGAATATTATGTCAGCTTTATTTTTCATGTTTTGATTGAGTTATGGAAATCAAATTATTTGAATTGACTTGAACTGAATTATATCACCATGGTCCTATATTTCTCTGTGTACTGCACATGATCAGGGTCTGAATGATAAACGCAACCTGCCTCCTCTGCGTACCATGCTGGTGTTGATGAACATGGCAAACTACATGGATTCCCTGCCCATCGAAGGCTCCACAGCATGGGGGAACCTGGTTCCCCTCTTTGATACCTTCTTCAGAAAACTTGTCACTTCCATGCCAGAAAATGTGAGTTGAGAGATACACACACCCAATAGAATCACTTTGAATGAAGCCACCATGATTTATTTATTTTTATTTATTTATTTATTAGTCTTTTTTTAGTAGGGTTTCTCCATCAGTAGTTAAATACTGTTTTCCGTGGAGGCCCTACAACATAAATACAAAATTAACAAACATATTGATAACAAACAATCCAAATCGAAACAAAATGAATTAAGTTACAACATTTTCGAACAAAAGAAAAGAAACAAACACAACACAATGGACTAGTTCAATGGTTTAAATTATTATAGCGCCAAAACAAAAGAGTAAATGAAGAATTTGATGGCGCATTTTTTTAAAAATTAGGTAAAGTATTCCAGAAAGCTGCACCATCAAATGAAAAACTTTGTTTCCCCATCTGGGTTTTTATTTTGGGTAAAATTAATCCTGCGTTTTGTGCACTGCGTGTTCTAATGTTATGTACAGATTGGATTTTTTGAAACATTTGTAAAATATAGACGGGAGTTTGATTTTCAAAAACAGAATAAATCATTTTACATTTGAAATAATTCCACCTACTTTGAATGCTTACCCACTTGAGTTTATTTAAATTTTCTTGATCAAGGTTTCAATAGCAACCCAGTTGAAATATGATCCATATTGGATCATGCTGAGCAGTGACATTGCTAGAGGGGGTTTCAGGGGGGGGGGGTGACACCCCCATTAAAACAACATTTTTATAGGCTGTCAGCAAATCTGAAAAACAGAGTTTAGTTGTTTGTTTTTCTTGCCAATTAGGAAAAATATGGACATCTGTAGGCATATCTTAAAATGCTACAATTGTTATTTCTTTAAGTCTGTAAATAGGTCCACCTCCCACCACTTAAAATAGTCTGGCAATGGCACTGATATGGCACTGACACTGAGAAGGGTTTTATGTAAGAATAGTCCTTAAGTATATCGAAATTAAAAACAATTTTGGTTAAGTAATATTTACCTTTTTAAGTGCAGAGAGAGACCCCCAATTTATTATACAAGTTGTGAATACATTTTTGTCATTATTACTATGTCAAATTTTGTTATAACATATTAAAGTAACATGATTATCTACATTGTACTATTGTATGTTTATCTCATCTTCTTACACTGTCCTGGAAAGGGTTGTGGATCGTAGCAACTTCTCCCTTCCATGATTTTAACGACTTGACTTGATCTAAATGGTGCAAAGTAAAGTAAAAAAGAACGATTTCTAGAGGACTTTAAGGAAGAGCAACACTGGAGACTGTATGCACTGTATGATATGACTTACTGGACATTTATCTTTTTCTGTATACTCTACTCTATTGACAGTGTGATGTGAACGATATGTTCCGGATCTTTGAGGTGCTTCTACGTAGCCCAGCCACCAAGAGTCTACCAACCTTGCTAGACCCAATGGGCAAACTCATGAGCTTTGCCATAGTCAGAGCTCGCTTTAAGCTCACTCATCTACTAGAGATCTGTACCCTCTGTAACAGGATCTTTGCAAAGGTAACGGATGTCTTGCTCCCCTTCTCACTCTATCCCTCCCTCCCCCGCTCATTTTCATGCTCTTTTGTTTTCTCATTTTCCTTGCGTGTCTTCTCTTTTGGTCTTTCTTTCTTTCTCTTTTCTCACCTCTCATTTCCTCTTCTTTATCTCTCTCTCTCTGTCTCATGTCCAATTGTTTTGTTCTTGCTTGCTTTTCTAATGTTTGAACCTTTCAAAAAGTGGGATTCCAGTCTTGTGACAATTAATAACAGAATATTTCTTTTTTTAAACTTTGTATTATTTACATGTACATGTGTGCCCCTATTTGTATTTACTCCCACATAGTTTATATTTATTAAATCATGATTAAATCATTTTTATCAAGATAATCCTTGACAAACCTTGTTTACCCCTCACATTCAATATATAATTGTGTTTATTGTGATGATGGTGGTAACGGTTACCTTGCAAACAGTACACATTCAGGATGTTTCATAAGCTAATTTGTTTTCTTCTCTTTTTCTTTTTCTCTGCTATAAAGGAGAGAGAGAAGCAGTCATTTGCCAGAGTGGTCACTCTAGAACTGGTCCAGGCTCTGAAGTTTAAGACCAACCTTCCAGACATCAACCTGATCCAACTAGTCCAGTTTGTTGTGATGGACGCGGGAGGCAAGATGAGTGACTTTGGTCATATGGAGGCTGATATTGAGGTTGACATGGCAATGGTAAGTCAAGCGGAAACACAGATTTGCTGTAGTCAACTGTTTAATAATTATGGAGAACGATATAGGTGATAGTATACTCCCCTGGGGCACACCCTGTGATACGTTTCTGAAATTGGATAGAGCATACTGGTCTGATCTGGGCAAGTATACTAAACTTCCATCTTTTTACAATGGGGGTCCCAGACCTATTGTAATTTGACCTTAGGTTCTTCTTTTTTCTCTCTATGGCATTTGAAAGTCACACAACCATTGTTCTCATCTCAGTCAATGTGAATCAGTTGGTGATTGGATATTTACTTAATTACTACAATATTGCAGGCATTTGTTGAGTTTGTTATTGTTGTTTTAAGTTCGACAGGTTTTCTGTCGCTCTGTCCTATTCCGAATTTGATTTGTATAGTGGTAGTATTAAAGCATATAATATAATAATGGGTAGATTGGTTGGATCATAAAGTTTAGAGTGAACGGTTCATACTGATAGAGTAAAGCACATTCATAACCAGCAGATAGCTCAACTGGAAGATGGAATGAAATAAGTGTGTATAAGACCCTTTGAGAGAATATTCTATCTGTTTGATGGTATAGTATGATAAAAGCATGTTATTAAACTAGATGTTATTGACTTCACAGAGGTACAAAGAATGTTAAAGGCTTACCTTCTGTTGTTTGATTAATCTACTTCAGAACTCCACAGGAGCCACAGACTGCATGAGACAGTATGTCAGTGATGCTACTGAATACATTGGAGACCTGCATACACTCACTAAAGTCAAGGTAAGAACGAACATCATTGTTTTATGAAACTATCTCTAAACTTAGGTGTGTTTTGATGTTTTAATAGCAATAGTAATGTAATAGTAATACAGAAAAAAAGATTAACTCTTTCCTGACTTTGGTTGACTAATGAAACAAACACTGGACTGCCACAAGTGATTTTTGTCACACATGCAGTGTACATGTACCATGTACTCCTAACAATGTAGCAATATCATATTTTGTATTTGTTTTTGGATTTATTAGAATACTGCATTCAAATGGTATATGAATACTTTTTTTTGGCAATACATAGGCATAATGACAATTACAAATATGGAAACAAAATCATTTGATAGATAAATGAAAACAATATGAATGATTGTACAAGTATGTATTTTATATAAATACCTTACTTTATATTAGATTAAATGTTAAGAAAATGACAAATGATGATTCTATTAAAATCTTTTGTGTTGATAATTCAAATGCTTGTGTATTGCATTATTTATGGCAAATGATATATTGATAAATCTGATAGCAATAATTATAACAGACATTACAATGCAACTTATTTTTGGGTACAATTTGAAACCCCTCTCTGATTGTTGCTATAATTCTATAAATCTATAGCACATACATTTTATGACAACTGTAGTTCTCTTAACATTTTCAATAGTTATTTGTACTTGTGTAAAATCTGTATGTTTATTTATCTTTTGTAGAACAATCTACGAGGAGGCTCTCAGAATTTGAACGAGGATACGTTGGGTAGCCAGCTGAAAGCAGGAGTAGCTCAGATTGTTGCTCTAGAGTTCACTAAGGCGAATGGTAGAGAAGGACCAAAGGCTATACAGAGACATCTACCATGGCTCTACCACCCACCTTCATCTGTTCAACAAGGGTAAGAACATTAGGTAGTATTCTTATTCAGTTCAACTTGATGCAAGGATGACTAGTAAGGGATGAAAGTGACAAATAAAGACTTCAGTCCAACTTCCTTTTGTTGAAACTGTGTTTAGAAGAGCTTAAACCTAGCATCAGGATTAAATTTTATTAAGATACAGATCCTTGGGTATTGTAGGTAAATGAGTTGAAAATGGTAGAGTTCACTAAAGGCTAATGGCAGGGAAGGAGGTGATGGTATCCAGATATATCTGGCTGAACTCTACCATCCATCCATCCTCACCTGTCTAACCTGGTATGAAATGATAGGGTAGCAAGTTCTACAGTATGTTTCCTAGAAAGTGAAATACAACTACCTGTGCAAAATCCTCTTGAATACACAAAATAAGAGTTATTATAATACATAATTAAAAAGAAAAATTTATTCAGCTGTGCATATGATACCACATTTGTGATGATAGGACTTTGAATCAACAAATTATGGTAAATTTAAACCAGAATGTTAAATTGGTTTGCTCTCAAGAGTGACATATTGGTCAACAATGAATTGACGTACACTGAACTTTCAGTTTGATTTTCTTGTCGATCATCAAAATTATGAACTCTTTTCTCACTTCAAGGTTTGCAAAATGTTTCACGATGAATAAACCATAGTTATCATACATGTACACCAAAAGAAATTTTGAAAGAGCGATCGATGAGAATTACATCATGGTACCGTATTTCATCTGTCTTTGAAAATAATTTCTGAGCTAACGAAAGATGCGGTATATAAAACAAATGCTGACTGCTTCTTTTTCGTTGGGGGGCATAGCGCAGTTGCGAGATCACCGAGGGCCGTGGTTTTAACGTGCCCCTCAAAGCAGTCAACATATGTTGGAAAAGGATTGTTGTACCCTCTGAAGAGCTCAGTATGCTGAAGGTCCCCACTTGATGATTCTTATTCTTGTTGCAGGCCTAAAGAGTTCATAGACTGCATCGCCCATGTGCGTCTCCTGTCCTGGTTACTCCTTGGTTCATTGACCCATGCTGCCCTCTGCCCACCATCCTTCACAAACAGTGGTCTGATCAGTCAGCCCATCCCGTTAGACGCTGGTAACCACATCGCCGATCATATACAGGTCATCTTAGCAGGCTTTGCTGAGCAGTCCAAGGCATCCGTTCTTCATATGTCATCTCTCTTCCATGCATTCATCCTCTGTCAGGTAATAAGCTTCACAGGGATACATACTAAGGCACCTTATTGTATGGGTCAAATTGTATGCGTTTAAATTATTTAACTTCCATGACACTTTGCTTTTTTACGGTTGCTCGTTTTCCACCGACATTTTTCCACAAAACAATAGGCCCCAAGTGATGGAAAGGGGTAGTTGAAACTGCCCAGATTGATTTGTGCAACACAGTGGTCTTTATTAGCTTGCTAGTCAAGGCACAAACAATAGGCACCAATTGACTGAAGAATTGCACTGTGCATCATAACCTACATGTATACTGATCTTCATTGCTACATGACAACCCTTACAGTTTCTACATGTACTAACTTTATCCATCTGTAAAACTGACCCCTTAGAAATAAAATGCGGCAAAAGGATACCATTTCAGCATAAAACAAGATTCCTTTTTCATTTGCCTATTATCTTTTATTTTGTCTCTATCTCTCTCTCTCTCTCATCCATTCTTCTAACCAAATATGTGTGTCTTTGACAGCTTTGGACAATGTATTGTGAGCAGATGGCGTGCATGAATGCTCCTAACTCTGATGCTCACTCATCAGCCACCTTCAGCATCATGGACTTCTGGAGTCGTGTTACCCCCGGTGTCCTGCAGCTTCTCTCCCACTCTAAAGTGGTAAGAATATCTCTCAATCCATTTTGTGATGATGATGAGGACTCTTAGCATTTATATAGTGCCACATTTTCTGTTTAAAAGACTTTTAAAGGCGCAGACTCCTCCAATAAAGTCAGTATTTTCACATTTGCTGAAATAGGTAAGTTTTGAGGCATGAATTGAAGTGTTCTAGACTGTCGATCTCACAAAGAGAGGAAGGGAGTGAGTTCCATGAATATTTTGAGAGAAACCTTATTACAATTAATAGCTACAGTGACATTTGCACTGTGCCTCATTCCATCAATTATTTAAGGTCAGGGTTGCCAATTAAGGTTAGGTTTTGGATTAGTGCTAGGGAAAGTTTTTAGTCCAGTGTTGAAGATCCAGGAATCCAGGATTATTAAGTTAATGTTGGGAAATGACTGCAGAGCAATTGTCACCAGCATGTGAGTCATGAACCCATCTTGAGAAACACTTTCTCAATATCATGATCTACATGTATGTGGTAAATTGATTGGACTACCAAACTAATAGTTTTTTAAAGGAAGAAGTTAGCTTAGAACTGACAATTTAGCATATAAGATCATTTATATCGGCCCTTTGTGAGATATCTAGGGGTTAAGCTTTCACTGGACCAACTTTTTTGCCTTCTGGTTCCCATTTCAAATATGATTATTGCCTTCTTTTTTCCTTTCTAACAATTTTTTGTGATTTGTTCTTGACTTAGTTGGCAGACATGGTGAACCTTCATTTCTTGAGTCTGATGGAAGCTCTTCAAGAATGTAACTCTTCTGTTCTAGCCAAGGTGAGTTGTTATTTTTTGTTTTTCTTCCTGCATGACTTCCTGCATGTTTTTTTGGTAAGGGCACTAATCTACATTTGCCACTTCATACCCAGGAGAGAAATGGGGACCTGGTAGGATGACGAAAGCCTTTGTGTTAGTAATTGCTATATGCCCTTATGGTTTTACATGTGCATGAATGAATCTGATGATTCGGGATAATAATATCTGAAAAGCGCTTAATGATGGTATTTCGTATCAAGGGCTATGTAAATCAAGACTATATTTCAATGACAAGTAGGAAAACCAGGATATTATATGTTTACCCAGGAAATAGCTCAGGAAAGCCGGGATTGCAGTCTAGAGGGGCTGAACATTATTGCTCCCATATTGATAGAACTATGATTTTCTGCACACAGATAATAGTTTGAAAAATATTTGAATTATATGAAGATTTGAAAAAAGGCATCTTTTTGCTGTGCTTTATTTATCAGCCCCACTTTTAAAGTTTTCAATGCTTGTTCCACTTTTTCAGAAACATGACATGATAATTTCATGTAGACATTTCCAATAATCCTCATTACTTTAAGCATTTGTATTGCTCTCTTTGCAAGTATTCTAATTCTTGAAGAAAAAAATACATCAGCTGCTTAATGAGCTTTACCTGACAGATTTTATGTTAATTGGAGAAATTGATATGATGATAAGTACCATTCCTTGCTGTCTCCACTGCAACCTGCAAGCGACATGTGTTTGGCTGCTTGACTCGCTCTCATGAAAATTTCTGGCAAAGACATCATTTCTAAATATAGCCATGTAGACAGGGATATTAATGTGTGCAGCAGAAGATATGTGATTTATGCTGTCATCAGCTCTATACAGCCCTTTTATATAGTGACTTCTCTCTTAGTGTGAATATACACTGTATGGAGGACTTTCGTCATGCTGTCATCTGTAAAAATCTGATCACGATTTGATATGATTAATAATGAACATTAGCCTGTATGGTGATGTATATGTGTACTTCAGATATTAAAATACAATGCGTATTGAAAGATGGGGAATATACATTGTAGCAGTCGATAAACAAGTTTTTAACTGTAAGTTTTAGCTTTTGACTTTTGCAGATACTAAGTCTTGTTATTATCATTATCATTACACATATAATTTTGTTAAACACAACATATGTAATAATAACTCAAATAATTACAAGGACAATGAACAAAAGTTATGAAATGGTAGACCTTGAAGACCAAACTCAAGATTACTTATTTCAAAATCAACTAGGTTAATGTTATTTTGATTGTATGTATGTATACTAAACACAAATAGTTTATACCTTTAAGTCATACCACAATCTATTTATCGTAATTCTATTATGCCACTTTCTTTTTTAATACAATGATTCACATTAGAATAATCAACTTACTTTAGTATCGTATATGTGAAGCACTTAGAGACTTTCCAGTATCATGCGCTAGAAAGAAAAAAAACTTCAATACTATTATTACTATATGGTTCATTTTGAATTATATTAAATCAGTTAGAAAAACAATTTTATATGTAACAAGGCCCATTGAATTTTGGTTGTGTCTCATGAAAATGAATATGGATGGCCATATGATAAGTCTTTTTATGTTTACCCTCATAAATAAATCACTACATTCATTATTGTCTATTACATTCTCCTTTCATTTGATAATGTTTTTACAAAAAACTTCGTCATTGTTCTGCTACAATGTGGGTATGTTCAACCACCTCTATGACATAAATAACTTTGCAATATACAATTTTGTTATTTTCCAAAGCTCTTCCCCATGTGGTCTCCAATCCTGTTCAGCTATCCTTCAAAGGTATGTCGCAGATTTCATTTTTCCATTTTATTTACTGTATTTATGTAATATACCCATTGGGCAAGACTCTGGAAGACATGAAGTCTTGCATGGTTCGTGGTTCAAGTCCCACTGCAACACTAATGTCCTTTGTCAAGACATTAATCTACATTTGCCACACTCCACCCGGGTGAATTAAATGGGTACCTGGTAGGAAGAAAGTGCCTTATTATGGCAGCTCAGCTACAGCTTGGGTAATGATATGATACCTTGTGCAGTGGAGTATAGTCATGCAGTAGCTGTGCTATATATATCAATTGACCTATTATTATCATTATTATTATTATAAGGCTTATGGAATCAGTCATTCTAACCAGTTTTAAACATATTTCGTCACCTGGGTGGCAGAAGGGCGTTAGCTCAAATATCAGGTAAAAAATGAAGCGCTAAGCAGAAGGGCGTTAGCACTAAATCGCCTCAAACTTTTTTAAAACTGACTTATTTCCGAGAAGAAAAAAATTCTGGCTGTGTTCTACTATAACATTTTTATTAGTCTTTTAAGTTTTGAATCAATTTTCGGGACGGAAAGCAGTTTAAACATAAAACAAATCTTTAAATGTGAATAATTTGAAAAGTAGTTTTTGAGTCGCTTGCGTGCTAGTGCCCTTCTGCCAGCCGGGCGACGATTTTACATATGTAAATATTTGTGTGGTATATAATTCTTAGAATTGTGACTTGCCATTAAAAATGTTATACCAATTACTGTATCAGCTTTCATGTGTGTATTTAAATGCTAATATATTCATATTTGTAGTTTTGTTTATATTAAGCAATACTAGCATCAATTTATATAAATGTTCTTACATTTGCATTGAGCTAGAGATATCATATGAAGCATTTTCAAAGAATGACTTTCTCTTAATCGCATATTTTCTTTCTCATGTTCAAATATGTCAATGAAATTTCCCCTATTTTGTAATGGTAGCTCCCAGGAAGCCTACAGGTGAGACTACAGAACTGTGAGAACTTTCCACCTCCAAGTCTGATGAAAGGGGAGGTCACGTCTTACCATTCTACCACACTACTCAAATGGCTAAAGAGACTACAGTTCAAAATGGGACAGATTGAGATCCAATCTTCAGCTGCCACTCAATTCTACACTGTGTAGGCAACCAGTCTGAGAACTGGATACCACTCTGGTAGAACCAAAGACAGATTGTGATATTGTTAACTGTTGCATGCTCTTTAAAGCTGTTTTGCAAGACATAGATGTTTCTTTGAAGAAAATGATGTATAGCACTCCATTTTCACCAATGTTTCATTGACTTTTGACTTTGGTATTTGACACACTGAGATTCAATATATTACTGATTGATGTTGATCACATCCTTAAAGTATAATTGAAGATACAGCTCTTGTTATTTGATCTCTTTTCACTGTATGTACAATTCACAAGACATTATAATTAGATGGATTACATGACATTATATTCAAAATACTGTGTAAAGAGTATGTTTATAATGAAAGCACTGTAGTTTAATGTGTGATTTGATTTTGTTTTTGAAAGTCATATGTAACATAATGCATCAATAGATGGACATATATAGGTAGAGGTGTCGTGGGGATACGTCGCCGGACTGTCGATCACAAGGTCCGCAGTTCGAGTCCCGCCGCGGCACTAATGTCCTTTGGCAAGACATGATCTACATTTGCCACACTCAACCCAGGTGATGTAAATGGTTACCTGGCAGGAATTAATTCCTTGAAATGCTGGAGTGCTGTGATGGCAGCTAGGCTATTATTATTATTATTATATACATGTTTTAAGTTAAGACATTTGAAGTACAAAGTTATAAAACATTAAATGATATGCATATGATTATGGTATAAACAGAGAATAAGTGTTCAATTATTAAAGAAGCTGAAGACATGGGAGTTAAATCACGCACATCGTTAGTATACTAAATCAATTGAAAATGAATTTTTCGTATGATTTAGCTGATAATGTTTTACCATAGTATTGTTAAATGTTGGCACATTAATTACCAATGTTTTCATTGTTGATTCAAGCTGATAATATTGTTAACTTTTCTTATTGATTGATGTAAAAGTATTGATGACTTTGTAATACATGTAGTTCAATAGTGCGAAGGCTATTGTCTATGAAAACTTTAAGAAATTAAAAATAAAAAAATTATTGTGGAATGACCATACTTCTACAGCGCTGTGACTTGTAAACATATACATAGAGAAGTTAAAATGATTTTAAAACAAATTAATTATATATAAATTATTTTGTGAAATAGCTGAATTTGACACTAAGTGGTCATGTAGAGTTTGTTCCACAAATATCTTACATTTTTATATGAAGTGCTTATTTAACTACAAATTATTGAACTATTTTAGATTAATGACTAATATCTGGGGTTGCAAAAAGCTAAAAGTGAATATAAAAGTATTTATCACGTGGAATTCATACTTTTCCTGCTTTGTATAGGTACAATTGCACATTATTTCCTCTGTAACTGTTGTATGAACATTTTCTGGAATTACAATTTCACGGCTTGTGCATCAGAGCTTATCTCCCAACTAAATCCTAGTTGCAGCTCATTGATCTACGATTAACTACATATTATTGTGCTCGTTATGTGTAAGTACATTGGTTTAGGCATTCTAGCCAATTTGAGGGTCTGGTACACTTTATTTTGTGGTATTGCAATAGTGAAAGAACATCGGCCATTAAAAAACAAAAGTTAATGTTTATACTTGTGTCTGTATTAGTACAGTGTTTCCACATAATTTAGTATTTAGCTGCGAGCAAGCTCAGTATTATTACTGAATTTGATACATTTTGCTTATATTTATGTGACAATGAAGTTGACTTTTTTATATCTATTCTGTTGAACTTAGTATTAGTATATATGGGTATCATTCAGTATCTCTGTATCTGAGTTTTCTTGGCTGTGGAATAGTCTGCTCTGATCATATTTCGTATCTTTTTCTTCAATCCATTAATTTATAATGACCCTCTGGTAGGGATTGGTAATAACTTGTAATTTGTTTATTTGTTTATTCATTTAGTTAGTAATATTTGTATGTTTTTGTTTCTTATTTATTCACTTGTGTATTTCTTTCTTTCTTTCTTTATTCATCTATTTATTTAGTTAGTTTGCTATTGATGAGAAAGATGCCATGATAACTGTGATCATCAGTATGACAACTGCATTTCATTTTAATGCATTTGATTAATAGGAATGTAATGTTAATGAATCGATAATGGCTGTACCCAATATTCAAATAGATAGAAATAAGATGCCATAATTGTGTTATTGGACTTTCTCTCTCTCTCTCTCTCTCTCCTCTTTCCCTCTTTTTTTTTTCTCTACCACTTATTCCATGTATCCTTCCACCTTTCTGCATACCTTGCCTTTTTCAGCAGATTCGTAAATACTCAATTTACTGGAGGAGCCTGTATCTTAGAATACATTGCAACAGCAATTGAATGCTCTGTACATATATTATCATCATCATAACCTTAAATATGTACCCTGTCTACATACCCAAAAAACAGTATTCCCTGTCTTTGTTCATTATTCTGTATGATCATTGCTGTCGAAAGCGTGTTGATGTTCAAATGAATCATTCCTGTTTATTATGGACCACACTGTAGTTCTGATGTCATTTAGATGAGCAGATGACAGAAAAAAGGTCACTGAACATGAAAATCCTGCATGGTCACCCTAGCAGAAAATTGCTTAATATATCAAGCTTTATTGCAGTTTCCACTTTTTTCTCAAACATTTTTGTTGTTGAGATTTTCCCAAGATATTTTTATGTGAGTTATATCCTGCTCATCGCCAAAGTTCATGGCTGACATTTTAAATAAAGATATGTCATATGTCTGAAATGAGACCCCTATCCACCTCTCTCTCTCTCTCTCTCTCTCTTCCTTTCTCTATCACCTCCTTTCTTTCTGTTTTTACAGGGTATGCAAATCATTGTGTCAATTTGAATATATTGTGTTTTATGGAGACCTGGATCCTGTTTCATAAAACTTTTTATTAACAAAAATTTGCCACAGATAAATGTCAAATCTGATTGTAGTCGATCAAATGTAAGGATTTCAGTAGCTCATAACAACTAGCATATCTTGTTATTGACAACAAGTTTTATGAAACAGGTTTTGGGGTTATACCTTTAATTTGGTACTTTGTTTTCGTAGCTCCTTTTTTTTTTCCTTTTTCTTTTTCTTCTTAATAAGGTGCCATGTCTGGCTGGGTTATTTCAGTTACACTTGTGCAGCCAAGGATTGCATGGTTTCACAGTCCAGTTAGAAGTGAAGTGCAATTAGCTACCTCTGACTCATGTAGGGGTAAAAATGGGCAGGGCATAACAGGGGAACTTCTCCCTTTTCAAAGGCAGATCCAGATACGGGTTACATTCTCTTTTTTCCTTGAATCGATCACCATTCTCCATAATTTCCTCTCTTTTTTTAATGATTTGTTTTCCCTTTTTCCCAGTTTTTCTCTCCTCCTTGCTTCTTGCCATTTTCTCTCTATCTTTTCCACTTATTCTGTTTATGTTTATGTTTATGTTTCTCTAAATGTTTGGTTATATATATCAAAGTTTCGGTCTTTATACCTACTTGTTCTCGATTTATTTTGATGTATGGATCAAAAAAATAATTGCACTTTAATTAAATGTATTATAAACATACAGATTACCAATGTTATGCCTTTATATACATGTTAATATTATGTAGCCATAATGTGATGTTCAATATTGTGTAGTAATGTA
>JAVYIG010010284.1:0-70527 GCA_035222895.1 Strongylocentrotus droebachiensis
TTGCATTGTGAAAGAAATGTTGTGGAATCAATCAGAAAAGGTTGATCATCTAGCATCTAGCATCTGCAAGGTTTCTGGAATCATCAAAATGATAAGAAATTTGGCCCATTCTTCGTAAAGTTACAAAGCACTATACACAGAAAGATGTATATGGGACTACCCTATATCTCTCACACGACCATGAGAGAAACAAATTTACCAAATATATGAATTAGTATGCGGTTTCCCCGGCAAATTTTTTATCATCATGTATTAGTCAAAACATATTCTTTCACATGATTGGTATTTAAGAGCTTCCATTTCTTTTTTTGAAATTGGGGGCGTTTCCAAAACTGGACTTTACCTTTAACCCTCCAGATTCCCGGCTTCACAAGGTTGGATCATCATTCACAGCTTCTGTTATCTCTCGTATATTTTTTTTTTGAAAAAAAAAAATGTTACTGTATCATTTGTCATCAAAATGTTCTCCCATTTGTTTTATTGTTGATGTATATTTTTGTGAAAATATTTGTTTGTCTTCATATCCGAAATTAAGACGTAAAGAACATTTTGTGTTTATAGCAGAAAAATTGAACAGTGATAGTCGATGTTTACAATTTTCGTATACTCATATATTTTATTTTGACATTTTCTCAGATATTTCTATATAATTACTGGTGTTTTATCAAAGTAAAAATGATTATATCAATAAATATATGAAAGAGAAATATTGATAAATATAATGTTCCTTTGGTTGTAGCATGTGTGTGTTGAATAACTAATGTTTGAATAAAAATCCTTGCTTTACAGAAATCAGATCATGGTCGCTTTCCTTCAATTTATTTACATTCCAACTGTTCAATGATTATTCATATATGTCTCCATCATATACACACATACACATATCTGCCAATTATGCCTAGATATAACCCTGAGTGAACATACGCTGATGTTAAAGCTAAAAACAGATACACCGACAGTATTGCTTATGTTACCCACACACACGACCACAAATAGAAAACATGAAGTTTGTGTAAAATAGAATTTTTTCAATAATGTGCAAGCATTGGGAAATCATTACGACCTAGCACTTTCATATATACATTCGTGTATATATACCCAGATATATTTACAAACGGAGTTTAAATACTTGTAGTAAAAATAGTTATCAGTTAAAAGACATTTAAAAGACATTTAAAATAGTACAGTCAATTTGTTTGAAAATTCAAGATTCACCCGCAACATAAAATTGACAGATTACTGTTGATCATCTGCTCATGCATACATGTTTATGCTTATAAGAACGCCTTTAATAACCACTAAATTAAGCAACCCCCCCCCCCCCCCCCCCAATAAAAAAAAAAAATAGTAAAAAAAGTTTTTTTGCAAATTGATAACTTATTGACGGGTTAATAATAACTACGCGACAAAAACAGAGAGAGAAAGAGAGAGAGATAGTGAGAGTGAGAGAGTGAGAGAGTGAAGAGAGTAGAGAGAGTGAGAGAGTGAGAGAGTGAGAGAGTGAGAGAGTGAGAGAGTGAGAGAGACGAGAGAGAGAGAGGGGGGAGAGAGGGGGGGGGGGTAAATATGGGATTTAAGGAAGAGATTAGAAAATAACAATTAAGGGGGCATCATACATCAGAAATATGTTACCTAAATACAATTTATATTTATAAAACGAAAGAGACGGAATAGCATTAAGAATATATACGAGGGATAGGGGAGCCGAGAAAAGTTATATATGGGGTAAATCGGGGTCTAAAGATTATATTCCATTTTGTCCTATGTGTATTCCTTGTCAGCCAACGTACAAACTAAAGTAGTATGAAATATTTTATCAAACTTTATAGACTGATAGGAGGATATTACAAATAGCAGCCCGCTTTATTTTCACTTTTCATACTACTCATCCGATGCAGACCGACAATGGCTTGTGAATGTTTAAGCAAAGTGTGCAACTACGTGAACTTCAAACATTACCAGTATACATATGTCAGAAAAAATATTAACCATTCAATAAACAAACAAAACAAAAAAGATACATTTGAACGCATCCGTCTAAATGAAGCGATCCTGGAATGGATTTCTATGTGCACAACAACCAATTAAAAAAGACGGGAAAAAACAACACTTAAATTGTCAATTGTCATCGCATTAGTGAAATATAACGACGAACTGTAAAATAAAATGGCGTCGGTTGAAGTTTTCAAGGGAATTTCACGAAGTTCAGCGACCATTGATTGCAAGAAAAAGATCAATATCATGTAGAACTGTTATTGAAATATAGTATAGCCTACTATCACAGAGTTTTAAATTGCAAAATGTTATTGCATTTGGTTCGTAAGATAAACATCTAGATAAGTGTCGAAACTTCAAAATCTTGCCCTATTGGCACAACAGTGGCAAGAATACCGTCATTATGATTGTGCACAACAGGTAGTACCATTACAAAGTTGTTTCTTATCACTTATTCCGTATATGACATAAATGAAGTAGAAAACTAGAAACTTTGGACTATTTTTTGTTAAATCACACCAGATATCGACCGTATAGTGTAGTACCTTCTTTAGTCGTTGAAATATATATATATATATATATAATATAAATTGTTATTGTCACTCATATTACACATGGTTATCACAATACGAAATGAATTGTGATAATTACAATGATAAGATATTACATAAATTAACAACATAAAACGAATGTTCGTCAACAAACATTACTGTAGTGCAATATAATGTCTTACTTCTTACAAAAAAAAATGTGTATTTTTTTTTAGTTGTGTATATAGAGTGAATGTCTAAATGTACTCATTGTTACATCCGGGTTTACCAACAGCAAACATAAAATATTATACGATTTATAAGACTTTCGATTAATCAAATAAAGGGCATTTTTTCAATATCCTATAAAATATTCCATAGAATCGCGTCCAAATTGCGTAATTTGTTATCGTGGATATGTAAATTGCCATAGTTTTTCTCTCGAAAGTCCTGGCGATCTTGTCATTTTTTACTTTCTGTAAAAGTTGGAGGGAAGTTTCTCAATCATTCCTCATTTGCCCCCCCCCCCCCCGAAGTACAGGTAAGTATAAATATATGACAACATTTTGAGCACTTTTTATAATTTTCGTTCATCGCCATCCCACACAAAATAACTGTTGCAGATTCTACGAAGACATGAATTGGATGTTTTTTTTTTACTATGAGCTCGGCTTGTTCGCAGTCTCAATCACAACTGTTTCCATGACATCCGTCATTTGTCGATCTCTGATCTCGAGTCTTGATACGTCCAACTGGTAATATTGTAAAGAAAAAGAAAAAGAAATAAAATCCAAGTAATTATTCATAATCCAAGAGACAGTAAATAACATGGGAGTCATAGTTCTTCTGTGTATGCTCATAACAATAATCACTAGGTAAATAGTGGCGAGAAATCTTCAATCAATTTCCTTTAAATATTTAAAATGTTGCTTTCAAGATTTAAAAATGTCAAATATTATAGTATTTAGACAAAATTATTTGTATTGTTTTAGTTTATTAATAAACGATGAAAACAAATTAAAATCAAAAGAAATAACAAAAATTGTTACTCTGACGAAATCCACAGAAATATGAGTATTCACAGATCTATATCAAAGCGCACAATGATATCACTCAAGTAGCGAAGGATAAAACATTTCTTGTATTTCTTACACTTTGTGCAATCAAACAGAACAGCTATTGGCCCGCTACATTATACCAGGGAGGTGAAAGAAAAGGAGGCGAAACTCTTGTAATTTATTCAAACGCATTCTTGAGTTCTAAAGCGTAACAATGGGATGTGTAACATTCCACTTGGCTTTGAAGTTCCATGCTCCGAACCGCGCTTCCGCTGCGGGGACTTTCGGAAGCCAGGCACCAGTTTTACATTTATTACAAAATATTAAATTACCGGCAAAATTTCAGTGTAAATCAAAAACTTTAAACGGGGATTTTATAGGGAATAGTGCATCAAACAATTTTTTCAAATTTAGAACTCCGTCCTTCCTTTAATTTGTGTGCCAGAGTTGGTAAAAGAAAAATTACATCCTTTAAAAAAGTCAATATTTTAGGATGATGTGCTAATTTGTGCATGCTTTAAAGTCCCGTTATTTGATCCATGATTTACAATCTTCAATAACAATAAGTTTGCTAATGCGTGTTTTCGCGTGTTTTTTGTATTTCTCAAGTTTAAAAAAGGATGAAATTACACAAGTTTGTGTTCGCTTGTTCTACTCTTTACACATTCAACAATGGATGAGAAATCATTGGAAGGGACAGCGAACAGTTGCTGTGATACCATTTTCTGATGTAGGAATTCTAAATCCTGAAATTTCATGCGCTCTTTTATCTCACCACCTGTTCAACAGTTGCAGATTAGCGCATAGCTTTTCGGCGGCTTGGAGCATGGGGTCAAAGGAGAGCGGCTTGATTCCAGTCCTTCTCTATCACGTCCCTGATTATACGCTAAATAAAAAGAACACACGACTTTAAGGATGCAACAATAACAATAATACACTTTTCCGAATCTGTGCATAGTTTAACCTATACAGTACCGCTATCTGTTATATTTAAAGAGTTCAAATATTACAGTGATTTGTGTCTAAAAGTGTGGAGGATTCAGGTTCAGGAACTATTTGTATGAAAAACATGATTACCATCTTCTCTCCCCCCCCCCTCTCTCTCTGTCCCTCACTCCCTCTCTATCCTCCTCTCTCTCTCTCTCCCTATCTCTCTCTCCCTCTCTCTCTCTCTATCTCCCCATCTCTCTCTTTATATCTCTCTCTTCCTTCTCTCTCTCTCTCTCCAGATATATATATCCACATCTCTCTCCCTTTCTCTCTCTTCCTCTCTCCTTATCGTGTTAACAAGCAAAAGGAAAAGGACGGTCATCCCCCATCTCTCTCTCTCTCCCCTTCTCTCTCTCTCTCTCTCCCTTCCATTCTCCTTATATACTTCTAACAAACAAAAGGAAAGGGGTTGCACCTCACCCCCCCCCCCCCCCCTCTACTAGCCTCGTCACTGCCCTCTACCTCTCACCATATCAACCATCTCCTTACCTCCATGGGTTTTTGTCTTGCTCCGTTCATCCTCAGCCTGGCTTTTTTCTTGGTAAAGCTGGGCATTAAACTTTTCTTTCCTCGATATTTCTTGCTGGAGCCTCTCGTCACACTACCGTTTATGCTTACTCGGACGCCATTGTTCTTCAGGAGTTCCAGGTCATTTCGTCTATGGTCAGAATCATGAAAACAAAAACTACATTAGTAATACATGAGCCAGTGTTGAATAAAATCGTGATTATAATATAGACAAAATGTTCAGTTTCTGACAGAAGTTCTACTGCAAACGCTTTTCTTAACTACCTTGACCACACAGCTAAACGCCGAAGACATCATGTGCTATTTTGCCTTGATCTACATTTCATTTCCATTTTCCAAGTCCTTTTTGTTGCCAACCCTTAGTACCTTTTCTTTTTAAGATCAAACTCTCCCATTAAAAAATCAGCAATTCAATTCATTATTATTACACACGCTCGCCTTGAGTCACAAAGCACCCTAATTAGTTCTTGAAACCACTCGTTTTTCAAACGTATAGGAAACGTGTGCATTAGTTTTGTCGCCATTCATTTAACGATGGTGAACGTCCCTAGATTTTAACGCAAAGGTGACTTAAGTGTGGATTCCTGCTGAGTTAAGCCTTTATGTTCATTCAAGGGCAAAATAAATTACCTCTTTGTTCATTCATTAAAAAAAGTTTTCCAACGTGCAAAAATGTCACTTTACGCGGTTACAGCACGTCGCTAAAATCGAATAAGCAAAAGTGTCATTTATTTTCACACAACGTGGGTTTGAATGCCGATTATTGGTCGAATTAACTTCTAAATGCTTTAAAATACAGGCAAAAAAGGGAGTTTATATTCCTTCATTCGAAAATAAATTAAGAAGTACAGAAAAGTGACGGGATATAACTTTCCGTCATTAGGTGATACGGATCGCTAGTCATTGCAGCCAGATCATAATTTAGTTGAATACAATATGAAAGCACCTTGAAGCAAGTCTGCAGTTGTGCCAGCCTGCACCGTTTCCAATTAAATTGAGTGTAATTTTGAATTCTATTTTAATTACTATTCATTATTATTTATTGAAAAAAGAATTACAGTGCATATATACTACAGACGACTACTAATGGAGGAATTTGATGGGGAAAACCTACAATTTTTGTATACAGAGGGTAACAAAAAAGCACAAGTCATGACTTCACTCTTAATTACACGTCAAAAAAATCAATAATAAATTAAAAGAGAAACTGACCTACAGTTTCGTAAGAGTGAATAACAACAACAAGGTCATTACTCACAAAATTATTCGTAATAACAAATCTGAAAAACGGATGAACATGCAGGATTACTGATGAATAAGGAAGACCTACATTTCCTTTATAGTCTAAAAGTCACCGCAAAATGTGCCTACTTGAGAAATTTCATCTGGAAACCAACGATATTTGTATAAGAATCAGATTCATTAGCCTACTCTTTACTCATTAAGAGTTTACCCGTACTTTAAAAAGAAAAGATAATGAGACAAGGGAAAATTAATCGCAAAGCCATAAAAAACAAAAAACAAAAAATAAGGGCAAGTTCGGTAGCCTTGTACGTCTTTGTTTGAAATTCGTACATAAAAGAAAAGATAATGAGACAAGGGGAAATTAATCGCGAAGCCATAAAAAACAAAAAACAAAACAAAAATAAGGGCAAGTTCAGTAGCCTTGTACGTCTTAGTTTTAAATTCGTACATATTTTGAAAATACATTACGTAATTCGGGGATTCGAGTGAGAGTGAGAAAGAAAGGGAGGGGGAGTAAGTGAATAACAACAACATGGTCATTCGTAATAACAAATCTGAAAAATGGATGAACATCCAGGATTACTGAATATGTAAGGAAGACCTACATTTCCTTTATAGTCTAAAAGTCACCGCAAAATGTGCCTACTTGAGAAATTTCATCTGGAAACCAACGATATTTGTATAAGAATCAGATTCATTAGCCTACTCTTTACTCATTAAGAGTTTACCCGTACTTTAAAAAGAAAAGATAATGAGACAATGGAAAATTAATCGCAAAGCCATAAAAAACAAAAAACAAAAAATAAGGGCAAGTACGGTAGCCTTGTACGTCTTTGTTTGAAATTCGTACATAAAAGAAAAGATAATGAGACAAGGGGAAATTAATCGCGAAGCCATAAAAAAAAAAAAAATAAAAAAAAATAAGGGCAAGTTCAGTAGCCTTGTACGTCTTAGTTTTAAATTCGTACATATTTTGAAAATACATTACGTAATTCGGGGATTCGAGTGAGAGTGAGAAAGAAAGGGAGGGGGAGTAAGTGAATAACAACAACATGGTCATTCGTAATAACAAATCTGAAAAACGGATGAACATCCAGGATTACTGAATATGTAAGGAAGACCTATATTCCTAACATTTCCTTTATAGTCTAAAAGTCACCGCAAAATGTGCCTACTTGAGAAATTTCATCTGGAAACCAACGATATTTGTATAAGAATCAGATTCATTAGCCTACTCTTTACTCATTAAGAGTTTACCCGTACTATAAAAAGAAAAGATAATGAGACAAGGGAAAATTAATCGCGAAGCCGAAAAAAAAACAAAAAACAAAAAAACAAGGGGAAGGTCAATAGCTTGAAATTCGTACATCTTTTGAAAATACATTACGTAATTCGGGGATTCGAGTGAGAGTGAGAAAGAAAGGGAGGGGGAGGCAGTATGAAAGGGAATACCCCCTCCCACATCCCATATCCCTCGATGGCATTGATGGCGTTTCAACAAACAAGAAAGATCACCCCCCCCCTTCGACACCTGTGTCCCCCTCCCCCCCCCCCCAAGGACTGGTGCAACACTACGCAATTAACTAATGTATAAAGAAAGCTTCGATACCACCCTCTTCGGTCCGTTACACACGACAAGACGTCATTTGCTTAAATGTAGGATGGCGTTAGTGAATGCTTGGACGCTTTGACTACCCGATTAACCAATTTCATACAGTAGTATGCTGTACCGTATTATGAAAAAGTCAAAGTTTTAACTGGACCTAGATTATGATCCCAAAGCCAGCTTATGAATAGGGGGGCATGTGGGCGCTTGCCCCCAATAAAATTAAACCATGACTAATTTTCAATTCCATGCAAGTGATTTATACATGTTCGTGATATCCCATGATTTTCAACAAAATGCGCGTTTCTCCATTGCTGTTGCAAACTGACACATTCCCAAATAGCCAAGAAGAGCATATGTTTCTTATAGTCACTAATGGCTCTTAGTGGCTACTAACAGTAACACTAGTAAAACATTCCTTTCGAGAAGACACTGCGACAAGCACTGCCGGGAGATAACATGCTACCCACCACTCGGGCTGGGCAGATTTGCGAACGTACGTTCCATACGTACATCATGTAACACTGCAGGTGTACCGTTAAGGGGGCCCAGTGGGGTAACTTAATTCAGACAAGGATTAAGAGTAGAGAATCAACGAGGTACAACGAATCTACTTCTTTCTCTAATAATTTAATGAAACTTGAAAGCTTCCGGGATGGTCGAAAATGATTTCAGACAAGGTTTATGAGTAATAATTAAATGAAACGTCAAAGCTTCTGCGCTTTGCGCGGGAGGGGTAAACTGAATTCGGACAAGGACACGAAACAACGAATCGTCTTCTTTCTCTAATAATGTAATGAAACGTGAAAGCTTCCGCGCTTCGCGTGGGATGGGCAAATATAAATTCAGCCAAGGATTAAGAGTAATAACTTTATGAAACGTCAAAGCTTCCGCGCTTCACGCGGGAGGGGTTAAACTGAATTCAGACAAGGATTAAAAGTCGAGAACGGTACAATGAATCGTCTTCTTTCTCTAATAATTAAATGAAACGTCATAGCTTCTGCGCTTTACGTGGGAGGGGCGAAACAAGAATTAAGAGTCGAGAACGGTACAACGGATCGTCATCTTTAGTAATTTAATGAAGTGTCAATTAGGCCCCGGGTTTTGTGGGTTAAGTTTGTAGACATTGGGACATTGGCATTAATATATTTGGCGGTAATTGGTGGCTAGTTTTGTCGGTAATCGATGGCCTCTACACCCCCCCCCCCCTTCTTGAAAAGGTCTAGCGACGCCCCTGATAACAACACAGTTTATAAACTCGAGATCATTTTTGCAAGTACTTCTGGCGAAGTAGCGGACCACCGTCTTTTTGCATTGTGCAGCATATACAACATCTCACGACGTGACAGATATCTTTTCTCTAACGTCTAACCAATCAGAAAGCCTCGTTTTTTCCCGAAGTTCCGGTGGACATTAATGCGCCAATGTGGTTCTAAAATTGCAAAAGATCCCTACTCTTGGAGGGGGTAGGAGAAAGCAATTTTACGTCATATTACTCCAGGAAGTGCCTACAAATCCATCTAATGTGGTTCTTAAAATTGCAAATGCTTCCTACTCTGGGAGGGGGTCAGCACCTCCTCCAAGACCCACCCCGCTTGGTGGCTCCGCTCCCTCGCCGCTAAAGCCTCGCTCTGTCGCTTCATCGTTTTACATATATTCCACCCCCATGCCATTTTGTGCCCCCCCCCCCCCGGTAAGAAATTTCAGGATCCGCCACTGATGTCCATACCCCTTGAGCTTCCGAGGCTACGCCCCTTGACCCCCGCAGGGGCTTAGCCCCTCGACCCCACTTTGAAAAACGTTCAGCGGGGCCTGCATGTAAGAGTGGGGATGATGCGGATTTTTTGTCTGCCCCAAAAAACGTTTTTGCTCATTACGCCACTGATAACTATAATAATAATAATAGTATCAATGACAATTCTATCAATATTTTTTCAATTTACTAGGATTAATTTAGAATTGAAATATTTAACCATGGACCTACTAGACATATCCCTGATCTAACCAATAAAACGTCTGATGTGGAACTAAATGGAAGAAAACGAGCAAATGACACATTATGGAGAAAGAAAAAAAAAGACCTGATGCTTTTGAGTGAAATATTTGCATATAGTGTCGGCCATATGTATCGGATCATAGATTTAATTGTAATTGTCATACATATTCTGCATTCTATCAGTCGCCATAAAACCACCTGTAAAATCAGTCTCAGATTAGGAAGACACACAGTGTGTCAAACTGTGTTTTATCCTAAAGGGCTTAGGGACCGTACAGTTAAAACTGTGGCACTTTCATAATAAAATACAGTATGCTACCGTATGTATTTATTGTTGAATCGGGTGGTCAAAGCATGAACCTAATAGTATTAGGTTCATGGTCAAAGCGTCATAATATACGGTACAGTATACTGATGATTGCGTTGATTGATTGCGACATCACTACAAAATAAACTGTGTAACCATTTCGTTGAATTACTGGCGTTTGGCGCAGGTAATAGGGACTTTTAGATTTGTAGAACGGAGAACGTGGACTGCCCTTTTAAGGCAATGTGACGTCCTTTTAAGGCACTGACAGTGACGTCACATTGCCTTGAAAGGGCAGTCCACGTTCTCCGTCGTGCAAATCTAAAAGTCCCTAATAACGCAAACGGAAGACGCCTCCTGTCCAACGGGGATTAGTGAAAATATGAGTAGGCTTGAACGCTTCAAACCGATTCGTTTTCCCTTTCCTACCTCGTGAATGTGACACCTTCATTCTCCCTCTGTCGTTGAATGGCTGAGCTCGACAACGAATAGATGCTCGACCTCCGTTCGATGTCACAGATTTCTTTCGAAACCGTTGTCGTCGAACTTGGATTCAGAGTTCGTGCGCTCCGTCGCCAATAGCCAGACGATTCCCGGAATAAAAAGTCAGGGATTTCTTCCCCCAAAGAACGAAGTTCACGGATAACATTAACACGGTCTTCGGGACTGGTTTGATCAATACCGTGCTCAATGATGTCGGCTCCAAGGATCTCTTCGACCACGGAACAGCTGAAATTGAATATAATTTAGTGAGATCCCACATTTAATTTTTCCGAGTAAGGATTGGTAATCTAAGAACCAAACCAGTGATGCAATACCCGGTGCAATACGAACACTTCCTTCACGTTTACGGCTTTTTAAAGAAGAAATTCGGTACCCATACATGTACCTCAACTCATTTTTATTCCATGTAGTAGGTATTTTTTGTTGATCAAGGAAGAATTCTGATGACAATCAGATGATTATCCAGCAGCAAGAAAGTGGACATAACATTTTAATGTAGGGAAAATAGTACGTTCTAGAACCAAAATTCAAAGTTTTCCGAGCTTGTCACATCCTCGGCTTCTCTTAACACGCTTAACTTGTCGTCGGGAAGCAATTTCTCTATTACACAAGATGCTCAATATATCTTGACGGAGACGCTGGCGTTTAGATGCTCATATAGGAATGTATATCCCCATTGACTCAAACAAAGTTGAGAGGAATACAATACTTGAAAATAAATAGAGACAAGGACTATCCCTCCACTTATGAGTAAATAACTCTAAATATGCTCCGAGGACATTTTGCTCCGGATTTATTCCTTCAAAGAAAGTGGGTTTTACGTTATAGGTATCATTAGTGATAAGGTTGGTTATGATATTGGTCCGGGATTGAAATTGGGAATAGCGAGCAGTGTGGCCGGACCACGTGACGTAACAGACATACAACACTTACCGAAGACCTATGGTGCTTTGAATGGCATAGAGGAGAATGAATGCCGTCAGGCCGGTCCATGCTATGAGAGTAACGATCATTAGAGCTTGAATTCCGAGCAGTTCCCAACCTCCGCCATAAAACAGACCTGGTGAAGACAGAAAACAAAAAGTAATTTGGTGTACAGGAATTTACCTTAATTTCATTGAAGTGATGAGACAAGAAATGTAACAAAATGAACAGTCGACATACACCCCCCCCCCCCCCTCCACAAAAAAACACCCCCAAAATGTCGACCATTTTCTAAACATATAGAAAGTTTTTCTCCGTTGAAGTTTTATTTTGGATTAGTGATCCCATGTCGTGTGTTGTCCAAGCAATTTCAGCTACTGATGTTTGGTGTATAATTATTATGACGCATAATTCATTCCAATATTTTTTTTTTGCTTTTTAAGGAAGTTGTAAAGGTCAAATCAGTTATCTGTGGACAACTAATATTCATGCCTCACTCATATCTTAGTATAAGCAAGTCGAACCTGACATGGCTCTGAATAATTTTGTGTTTATAACAACATAGTTGTACAACAAATAAAAGTGGGTTTTTACGTATCGTTTATGTCTGTCACACTTGGCACTCCCGGTGATTATGATGCTCTTAACATTCCAGGGAATTAATTTCTGCCTGGTACCGATTGACTTCACCTGGGTCGAGTGTTACAAATTTAGATTAATGTCGTGCCAAAGGGCAACCTCAAGAACAACCTCAAGAAGGACCCTGCAGACCTCCTTTCTCTGGATGCCTTTAAAAGGGCATTGAAGGAAGCGTCCAACTGATGGCAGCACACCGCTGTCCACGTTTTTAACATCACATCACTGTACCGTATATATATATTTTGCACCTGGATTGAGGCCTACACACATTTTGGACATGGCACACACCACACTGCAGTGCATAATCTTCTTTGTATGAAGTTACATTTACCGAGGAAGAAGAACAGTGCCGTGCAGGGACTTGAACTCCGTACTTTGTGATCAGTAGTCCGGTAACTAGCTTATCCACTAGACCACAACATATATAACTTTAAAGGCCCACTGCACTACTTGTAGCTACTTGCGCCCTCTATATAACAAACAATGCCTAATCGGTGACCGTTGGTCCCCCATGATCCTCTTTTTCTTATGTTAACTGAGAGCTGAGTTGATGAGATAACCACCTGTCCAGTGACCTTGCAGGGCAGTCTAATCCCTCCTGTAAACTACGGCAGATACGCTTTAAACGAGAGAAAGAGAAGCTCCGGAGGGAGGAAGGGAACGGGAGAGGAAGGGAACGAGAGAGAAGCTCCGGAGGGAGGGAGGGAACGAGAGAGAGAGAATGGAGGGAGGGAACGAGAGAAAGAATGGAGGGAGGAAACGAGAGAGAGAATGGAGGGAGGGAACGAGAGAGAAGCTCCGGAGGGAGGGAGGGAACGATAGAGAGAAGGGAGGGAGGGAACGAGAGAGAAGCTCCGGAGAGAGGGAGGGAACGATAGAGAGAAGGGAGGGAGGGAAAGAGAGAGAGAGAGAAGCTCCGGGGGAGGGAACAGGAGAGAAGCTCCGGAGGGAGGGAGGGAACGATAGAGATAAGGGAGGGAGGGAACGAGAGAGAAGCTCCGGAGAGAGGGAGTGAACGATAGAGAGAAGTGAGGGAGGGAAAGAGAGAGAGAAGCTCCGGGGGAGGGAACGAGAGAGAAGCTCCGGAGGGAGGGAGGGAACGATAGAGATAAGGGAGAGAGGGAACGATAGAGAGAAGGGAGGGAGGGAACGAGAGAGAGAAGAGAAGGAGGGAACGTGAGAGAGAAGGGAGGGAGGGAACGAGAGAGAGAGAGAGAGAGAGAAAGAGAGAGAGAGAGAGATGGGGAGGGAGGGAGAGAGAGAGGGAGAGAGAGACCTCCTCACTTACCTGATCTGACATTGAGATTCTCAATGTCATCTGGTTGAGCGAAGAGCCCCACCGACAGAATGCCCCACGACGCTGCTAAAGCATGCACCCCTATCACCCCAACAGGGTCATCAATCTTGATCTTCTCCAGCAGTGACGGAGTAAAGACTGCAATGGTTCCTCCGATCGCCCCGATCAGAAGACCCTCCCAGGGACGAGCTAAGGCACATAGAGCTGAGGACAATCAACCAAAGACAGGGAGAGGGGGATGTTAATTATTGAATTATTCATTAACTTTTCCAGCATGCACAAACAGCAACACTTCTGAAAGTCTTGGCTAAACTGGCCAACGTTTAGTATTAAAGTGAAATGTTACGTTACACTACACTCTCCCTGGTGACACTAATCTGCTAATATTTTTAAACAATTGGAATTTCTCCCGAGAAGCATATATTTATTTTAACAAAAATTTGGTCTTGTTTACCAGATTACCACGTCCACCCAGGATAGTCATATCAGTATTCGTATTGCTCTCCCTGCGAACCCTGATTTGTTATTATCATATCAGCATTACTAGTTAGTACTCATTTAATACACCCGGACCGAGAAGGACATTACACATTGCCTGAGTATGTAAGCACTAAGTAAGGATGGAACCTAGGACCTTTCGTATGATAGTCAAGCGCCTTCACCACAATACCCCCATATGCTCCCACTATGTTCATGGCAATATTTATAAAGTAGGAATTATAATTGTGAAGCGGTCCGCACTACCTAAACTCATTCATGTCATGACTGCAGAAGTAATTTCAAAGGAGTTTATGGTCAAAAAAGAAGGGGGAGGAAAGGAGTTTATGGTCACTATCCTTATTCTTCCTTTCTAGATGTATATATATTCTGAACTGATATATGACATGTATTTTCAAAACGTTTTAACGTGTTAATCCGTATCAATTTATACGCTTAGTTTAATAATGATGCGTCTGATTATTCAAACAAGTACACTTCGAATGGACTCAGTATTTATTTTGCGATGATATGATAGAATATAGATTTACTTGACGTTTCTTTACGTTTTGATATTTTCTCATTAGAAATATAAATTATTTTCTGAAATTACAGGCGTTACTACGGCAACTTCTATTCCTTGATACCAAATAAAATATCTAACTTGAATTCCCGAGATGAAGGTAGTACAGAGGAATGCATCAATCACTTCATATCTTACTTAGATACAAGTACTTCAAAGTACCTCTGACATCGTGTGTGGTCAGGATTTAAACCAGCTGAGTGTAGTGCACTCACATTTTTTACATGCAGAATTTCTCATTCATGTCATTTAACATTTGATTAGATGAATATACCATCTATTTAAAAAAAATTAGCATACGTGTTCTCATGACCATCTGTTTATTATGACATTTCAAACAAATTATAGGACCTTGAATATGAAATACATGGGACATAACAATAGGCCTAATGAGTAATAACCTAATTCCCGGGAGTTGGACTGAAACATAAATAATTTAATTATTACTATGTATTCACTAATTTGGAAATTTTCAGGATGACAAGACCTAGCATTTTTATGGGTATGGTTACCAAATGACGCACGCTATAAAGCAATCTTAAAGTGACTTGGTAACATTTTTGAAGGTTGATGAAAAAACTGTGTAATTTGTGTATATATGAAATGTTACTTATTATATTCCTTCTACTGTACGTACCCTCTAACAGGCAAATAATCCTGAGTTAATTCTCAAACCACAAAAATATTTATGGTTTTCTTTGAAGGCGTCACTGTGCAACACCCTCAAATATCGATTAATAGTAAATTCTCCCAACCATTTTTGAATTTTCCCAATCGTTTTTCCATGAAAATAAGACATATAAAAGGCTTTTTAAAATCTGTCAACACGGAAATGTTTGGAATGGTATATAGAGCCAATTCATTGCTTTGTGACGATTTACATTAACCTAAAATGTAATTAAATTGTAATAATATAGTTGGAAGAATTAAAGAATCGATCAGATCAGTTTCCCCTATCTTTATCAATAATAATGGTCTGTTTTCACTCAAACTTTCAGATTGTACATTTAGCATTTAAGTCACTGCCTTAGCACCATTTTCTCTGATCTGAACAAAGTCACCAAGTACCTTTAATATTAACCGAAATAAGCAACAATTGTTGAATAAATACAATGGCCAACATAAAAAATGTCTAAGTACAAATATATAATTAAGAATACGAATAGGACTATAAGCAAGCATTTTATCACAACGTAAAACTCAATTGACTTTAATTGTGCATGCAGGGTGAAATAATGCAATCATGGAAATTGGAAGTCGGTCATATACGGGAATTTAATATTCCAAAGCAAATTTTCTTTAAAAGATTATTCCATCTTGTTTGCAGATTTGAATCTGAAATATTTCTCAAGCAATTACTAATTTCTAGAGCAAATCAAAATGTAAAATCTCTTTTGAACACACCAGTATATAAATTAAATTAGCATGCAATACTCTAGTTTTCTCACTAATAAGGGAATTCTCTATATTAGAACAACACGATTATTAGCGGCAGATCATATAGGACAAAGAGAAACGAGTTTACACGTAATTAGCAAAGTGCAGGGACATCGTTTAGTTGCAGTATCTTTTTTAAAAATTTCATCATGTGAATGGAGATCGCAAGATGTGATTTATCGGGTCTACTTTCATACAATAACCATGGCAACTACGTGCAAACGGAAGAAGGAGAGGATGGTGAGGGGTAGGAGAGGATGTGAGGAGGGAGAGAGAAAGATAGATCACCTGTACAGGCGACTAAGCCTCCAAGAACACCGTTGATAAGATAGGAAATATCGAACTGGCGTTTTTTAGTTAGCCAGCTTCCCGCCAGACCGACCACTCCACCCCCTACGGAAGACATGATGGTATTGCCTGCCGACCTGACAATAATGACAAAACAAAACAGAAATGCATACATTGACAGTGAAGTGCTGACTGGTGAGCTTTGTATGTACCTGTAATACCGACCAAACCCCCTAGGATACCATTCATGAGGTAACCCAGGTCAAATTTGTTGCCGTTCGGTCGATGGAGGTAGCTGCACGCCAAACCCAATATACCGCCACCTACGCCTGACATTAGGGTCACGATGGCTGACCTGTGTATGTTACAGCGGCAAAATACAGTTTAATGTCTCAGTCACACTGCATGACTGACTAACCGACCGACTCTACACCGACCGATTTTTGGCCATAGGCGCAATGTAATATCTTGGCTCTGTCTGGTGTCGGTCTTGTCGGTGTGACTATGGGCGATATACACCCTAAGACATTCGTTGTCATGGGGATATGATGCCCATTGAGCTATACTAATGACACACTAGATTGACTAGACAGTCATTGTTCATGTTAAAATTAATAGGATGGTAACTTTTGAATATCAGAATAACGATGCTTTATTCTTCAATCAATAATGATTATAGACATCAGACGAGAGAAGAAAATTCATTTTAAAAGCATAAGGGCCTATAATAGTTATATTAAACCAATATTACTTCGTTATCTTGATGATTGCAAACTCAACAAACTATGGCCCTGATAAGGAAGAAACATTCTCCCATCAAAAGTAGACCCTAAAAACATAGCAATAAGACGTTAAAGGGATAGTTGAGTTCTGTTTTCAGACCGCAATTGCCTGTAAAGTGCATGGTTATTGCTCTTATTCTTATTTAGGACATTTCTAGTGCCCTTTGAGGACCTACAATTGCTGTGAAGGTAATTTTAGACCCCAAAATGTTTGAAATTTAGCCAATACGATCATACCAATTCAGCTCCACTTTAAAAAAAATACGGTGATCGTTAATTAATTAATAGTAACAATACATGGGCCGGCTGGTTTGGCTTAATTTAACCAATACGAAAAAGCCAACAAAAAAGCCAACATCGGCATTGGCTGAAATACACCGTAAAAGGCGCCATTTTGTTTTTTTCAACGGATTTTTCAAATAATCGAATTTGTGGTGGTACACAATATTAGAAATCGTTATATTTATGGATATTTCAGCCGTCTCTGAAACGATTTTGATCAAACAAAGATGATTTTGTCATTTAAATTGCACGTTCTTTCAAATTTAACACTCAGTTTTTTCATTATCTAACAACAAAATTATTTTGTGTAGCGCCCTCTGCAACAGAACTCAACCCTTTAACTAAATCTACAGATAATCCGAAGTTTAACTCAGCAAGTATCTTAACTGATCGCTACATACCTTGTTGCGAGTTTCCATTTTCCACCGGAGATGCCAAACGTCGACCCACAGTTGAAGCCTAGCCACCCCCACCATAGCATAAACATACCAAGCAAGGCATTCGTGGGATTACTCATCTCCATTTTAGCGGGTGGAGTCGAGAAACGACCACGGCGAGGTTTCAACATCAGCGTCGCCGTCAAGCCCGTAATTCCTCCCACTAGATGGACAGCACCTGACAGATAAAAGAATTGATAATACAAGTAATACACGGTATGTAGGGGGATGATGAAAGTGTATCCGAAAAAGCTAGTCAACACTAATGATTATCGTTTAAATTTGTTGCATTATATTTGTTAAATTGCACTTTAACATCGTTTAAACTTGTTGCATTATAATAATTATTATACTGTTTGTATATTTTGTTTTTGTTTTTATAATCAGAAATGTCAAACACTGAGAATGTTAGTTCTTGTTTTTTAGGTTCCAAGATAAATTATGTCTTTAAATGTTAGTGTTTCATAACGTTCGCATTGTGTAGTCATGGTAACCTACAGCTGTATGATTCGTCCCCCATCACCATCACCACAACGCGTTTCCCTCTGAATCAAAGCAAATCTTTATGCAATCGATATTTTTATGAAAAAGCAGACATTAAACAAAATGTACAGAAAAAACGTTTTGGGAAAATTGACCCATTCAAATAATCCCCAAAGACAATTTTAATTCGAAAATCCGCCAATCTATAAGACATCTGTAACGAGAGCAGACCATAAAAGTATCATACCGCTATAACTGTTCAGAGCGATTGGTCAATTTACAAATTGCATTTTGCCATTATCTACATCGTTGTCATGCCTTAAATTGTGCGGGATAAATGGGGACGTTTGGTACAATATGCAAATGTAATATCTTTCATCTCGACTGTCTCTTATTAGTCCCCTTTTCTACCCTCTCTCTCTCTCTCTCCCTCTCTGTCTCGCTCCGTCTCTCTCTCTCTCTCTCTCTCTCTCTCTCTCCCTCCCTCCTCCTTTCAATCCTATAATTTTAATCACCAATTTACAAACATGAAAACCTCTCGAATTCATTCTTAGATAAAATTCGCATCGGTTAAGGTTCTTTGAAATGCAATGTATTATGGTTATTGTATGATATTATTAGACATGATTGGCTATTTATGTAATACTTATGTAAAAATGTTGAACCTTGTATTTGTTATTTGAACGCAGACATAATATCAATCAAACAAACAAACAAACAATAAGTAACAATTTCGGTACCATATCATAGGCAATTTTACAACACACATTTTATATCATTTGTATCTCCTTATCCACCCTATTTGGTTCAAATGATATATTTGTTTTTATTTCTGATGCAAAATTTAAAAAATGAATAAGTATATTACTAACAAAATATACAATAAAACGACAAATATAATAGGAATAGCACGAGAAAAGAGGAACTAACTAGAAGCAGAGCTTGTAGAAGTGCTAGTTCCTCAGATGCTGTCTTACAAAATATCTTGAACAAAGTATGCTTAGAAAATCAATAAATAAAAACAAAATAAGTAGCAAAGAAATTAAGGATTTTTTTGGGGAAAATAAAAGAGAGGAAAAAATAAAATAAAATAGTAAAAGGCAACAAAAAGAAGAAGAAAAAAAAAGGGAAAATGAATGAATAGCGTATAGCGTATAAAGACATTACATCATGCGTTAATCGTGTCATTTAAATTTGCTGTAAGATTCATTAACACTTGTCATTTTTGGACATGAAAGAAGTGTGTGACGCTTCTTGAGATTTAATTAAGACAGGATCGTTTATTGTTAAGTTACATAATACTGAACAATATACTATTTTACCCAAGTAGTTGACTCCGTATAGTCAAATGACGTTTCCGCTTTTGGTTCGACCGAAATAAAAGAAACCTAGTTCAGAAGTACTATCTAATTTGTTCGTCAGTGTCATTCAATGACGAACATAAGGTGATTTCGAAGCATCTTTTGGATCAACATATGCTTGACATTTGGTTATAATAGGGGAGTTTATTTGTTCATTCCTTATAGGATAATAGCCGTGTAGGCACCTCGAATCTGTAAGATTGCAAGATCTATTTTCCCAAACGTGTAAAAGGTCAACTACCCCCATTCCTTATTGTCCAATCCCGCATAGGTATACATGATTTTGAGCCTTGCATGTTGATACACAGGTGTTTGGTTAGGAAATGTTTTGTTATCTTGAATAATGCCATATCTCTCGATTACGTCAATTCTTACACTGACTAAAGAGAAGGTAATAAACATCAATCGTCAACGTGACGTCATTAACGTAGTTCTGTCTATTCACGATGGAGCAGGGGAAATATTTCCAAACACACCGAGGATTTCTGAAATTATATTGGCATCGTCATAATTAACAGGTTCCTAAACTACATCTATTCGTATGTATTCACCGAGAAACAAGTCGCGCTCATATTTCTTTAATTTTCATAATTATAATATAAGCATTATGTTCAAAAGTTCATTATGTGATGTGATGATGATACAACAATGGGCTATCTATTTTTAATTAAATTTATACCATATTGTATTACTAGGCGCAACCCTCGTCCATTTCAAAATCACATTTTACTACTTTTGTATTGGCATGTCAACAGTTTTTTCTTTTTCTTTTTTAAAACTTGAATACTAACATTACAGTTACATTCTGCTATGTTAACTTAAAGGGAAATCTAACCCAAATAGACAACTCCTCTATTAAAAAGAAAACAGAAAAATCAGAGAAGAAAACTCGGTCTCGCCCGTCGACTGGGTTTCTAGAGTGGTAGAGGTGGTAAAAATAACACCTCTTTGGCCTGGGGTCGAGTGAGCCCGAATCCCACTTATCGATATGTATACCAAAAAAAGTATGATATTAAAGGTAATACAAAGTTTTGGGAAATTTTGAAAATTGGGTGGATAGTGAATCTTTACAATTTTGATATATTTGGATGCCCCTGTGGATGTATTATAAGCACTTAAAAAATTAACCCCTGAAACACTTCTGTTTTCGAGAAAAACTGAATATAAAAATATACCGGTGCTCCCGGTAAATGTTGATAAATATCAAATAGCGCCTACGGCCGTAAAATGGTAGCTGCGACCATGAAAATCTCAGAATATGTAGTTGTGATATATAATTTCCAAATGGGAATAGCTAATCGGTCGATTTTAGTCAAGAACCATTGTTTCATAACTAAATTAATATCTTGACCTTGAGAGGGAGCTATACAACATGAAGAGTTTATTATTTATAATTTCATAACTTTAGACTCGAATTCAACCGGGGCAATGATCAATGAATATTGAAGGAACGCATATGCTTCCAATATGTTAATTTGAACAAAATTCACGACCCCATACCAAAACTTTGTAATACCTTTAAGAGATTCACAACAAAATAAAGATATAAAGAAGTAAGTAATTTTACTGATTGCGGCAAATTACATTCCCTCCTGTTTTTAAATGATTACCGTATATGTTTGTAAATAAGCAACCAGGTGACCGACGGCTTTAAGTCCTCTCCGAAGGACTTAGTAATGAGAATTAATGTCTTACCAAAGGGCAGGAGCGCATTGACTTGGACTGATTTGGATTACGAGACCACTGCCTTACCCCCTACCACTGAACAGCTATTGTCATGGTAAGAGCTTGTGCTTTTTGCAGTGGTGATGTTAAAAAACCATGGGAAATAAGTACGTCACTACCAGGGCTCCGTAACACAAAGGTTTTCGATCAATTGCAATTCTAGAATAATGATCCTGATTAGTTAATGGTCAGCACTTTGAACAATATGTGCCTGATACGATGGTCTTAATTGAGTTTTGTCACTTTGTAATTGGTCGCAAACCTTATGTTACTGGGCCTTGATTTATTATTTAAATAACATCCTCTTAAAGGGGAAGTGCACCCTGTACATGTAGGCCTACATAAAATTCATAAACTTAGATATTTTGTTTTCGTTATTGATCACGAAATAGCTTTGTAGGAGTTGTATAGGAAACTTATTTGCAATAATTACATACAGGGTGCATGTATGATTGAGGGAAAATACAAATTTCTGTTTTGGGGGTACATAGCACATGGGAGGAAAGGGCTCGCAAAATACGTCATAAAGTTGCCAATTGAGTTTGATTTATCACAATTTCAAAATTGTATCAATTTCTTATTTATTTGATCGGTATTGCGCTCAACTTTCATTGACCTTTTCCTCTCATTTTTCTGCTCATATTAAAACCAGTTTAATATCAGGGGGTACTTCCCCTTTAACGGTACAATCTTTCCTCTTTACACGACCCAATTAGACAAACTGCCAGCTACAATATATGAAGGACTGCTTTGTAAGTAAAAAGGTGGCAATTGGAGACACGACTATGCCCCACCCACGGTCACGTTCCATAACATTTTTCTTTCATCAAGCCCATTTACACAACAATACCAAGATCAAAATGGTACGACGGAATTGTGTCAGAATGTGCTCACAGTCTCACAGTATACGGTGATTCCCACCGCGGCGCCGCGCAATGCTGGTAAAATAGCGTTGTTTAGAACGTAGTGTAAAGAGGCAATTAGGCATACCAAAATAATAGCACAAGGCGTTCAATCATTTCCCTCTTGAAAAAAAAATATGTAAAATGTAATATTGCTCTACTTTCGCGGTTTTCTTTGTCAAGGGTTGCAAAGATATTTGTCGACGGAGAATCTCGGGCGCTGGTCATGGCTGTAAACTTTTCTGTCTGTTTCCCACAAGTTGTCATTTTTGCTATTATGACTGCGTCAGTAGCTTGTATAGATATTGACTGCTATGAGAGGATATTAAAGCAGTCGATATATCTTTTATATACCGAATTCACAAACAAATCTACAAAGAATTCTTAACTTATCCTTTTTTTGTAGTAAAGACTGGTTAAAACATCACAGATAATCTGAGACTCTGTCTGTAAATCTGCACTGGAAAGTTGACTGAATGTTACGATCATTCGGGAATCGCAGATAAAAAGCATGGTATCTGCACTCGCACAAAGAAACTTTTTACACGTAAACCAATAAGGATCTCAGCAAAATTCATTTATGCGGCCCGTTACCCGGGGCAACGGGCACCATACAAAAAATATATTGACCGATAAACGGGCATGGCTAAAATAACGACTCCAATTTCGACCAATCAGATGACTAGATTTATTCAACATACTAAAGAGAGGTATATAATATGGTTTAAACATGTCATGGAGGGGGAGGGGTTGTTTTTTGCTTCAACGAAAGGGGTTTGGATGGGGCTCCTGACGTCTTCTTTTATCGTCCTTTTCCTATTTTTCTCCTTCCTTTCTCTCTAATTAAAAAAAAAAAAAAAAACTTCTTTTCATTGTCCGTCGTCATTCTATCGGCGGAACGTGCGCCCTGTGCCCCAACCCCCCCCCCCCCACCCACCCCACCATGTAGCAGCGCCTTTGCAGCTTCAACAGTTATGTACTCACCAGCTCCGGCAATATCGACAGCACCCATTTTGTTGAATACTCCAGTCTTAGCCCAAATCCAATGAGCAGGGAAGCAATAGATGAGTGTGTTAACAAGGGAGAAAACACAGTAGGCTTCAAGTTTGGTCCGCTCTGCCATCGCGCCTGAAGAAAAACAAAAACAGAACGAAAACAAGAAATTAAAAGGAAACCCCCTCACGACAACTAAAAATGAAATAAAATTTGGTTAAATAAGTGGCATGAACTTATCTTTCACCCTAATGTTGATGTTATATATTATATTCGAAAATATCAAGCAATACAATTATTGTTTGTCTCTTTAAATGTGTTGCTTGATTTACCTCACAAAGTCGCTTTAGAGGAACACGTAGGCATGACATCTGTCTGTACTTATAACAAAAAATCCACACCGCTTTTTTTCTGTCCCCAGCAAATTAAATCTTTTGTAAGGATTTATAGATTCAGAAAGTAGATGGAATTCATTATGAAATCACGTACGAGTGGCCAATATTAACCTGTTAAAGGTATCCCCATACCATGCACTATTCAATCGCGTCAAGATTTCTTCAGGGAGCTTAACTTTTTGATGCAAAGAGCGATAGGACTCCGCGACACTATGTCAAGCATAAACTTAAAGCCTTTTAACCTCACATCAATAGCCATTAAACTCAGAAGGCAATCACCCGCGTATGCACAAAGGGTTTGAGAAATTCAATTTCAATTCATAATGTCTTGAAAGAAAAAAACAAATCG
Organism: Strongylocentrotus droebachiensis; assembly: GCA_035222895.1. Lineage (NCBI taxonomy): Eukaryota > Metazoa > Echinodermata > Echinoidea > Camarodonta > Strongylocentrotidae > Strongylocentrotus > Strongylocentrotus droebachiensis. The sequence goes on from JAVYIG010010284.1 coordinate 24,114, forward strand.
CGTGATTGCTTAATTCTGATATTTTATGCACTCTTGATGTTTCATATAATTATTTGTTTCATTTATCGTTTCTTACATCAGTTTTTTGACTCCCCAACTGAGCTTGATCAAATGGACAAATGGCCTTTTGCTTTCTTTTCATCGACATGAAGAAAAAAAATACTATTTTAGGTACAATGGTCTAGAACTTTACAATGATTTAGTATTTGATTAAAAAAATATGAGAATCGAAGTGAAAGAGGGGCAGCACCCCATTTTCATTAGGTATTCGTGAAAACGATCTTAAAGTGTATTTCGATTTTATTTTTTCCAATATTTTTTATGCAATGAAAATTAATACAGCCCTCTTAGTACTTGTGAAATAAATCTTCGTAGCAATTAAAAAAACATATGTAAACAAATTTACCAATTCATGCAATGACGTTATCAAAGAATCTTGCATGGGTGGCAATTCAAGTCAGTAAAGTGAAATTATTATTGAGCGAAAATTTCTGGAAGACTGACTTAAAGTCTCTCTGCACTAGTTTGGCATGGATGGATTAGACCTCCCTGCAAGGTCACTGGCAGGTGGTTATCTCATCAAACCAGCTCTCAATTAACAAAAGAAAAAGGGCATCATGGGGATCAACGGGTACCGCTTAGGCAATGTTGGATTATAGAGGGCGCAAGTAGCTATAATCAGTGCAGTGTGGCTTTAAATCTCAGTTTAGACGACGAAGTCCTTCGATTCGTGATATAAGGTTTTATGGGGAGGGAGGGGAAGGCTCGGGGCTTCATGGAATATCTCAACATTTCAAGATATTCAAGATCTATTCCAACTCCATGATCTAACTATGGAGATATAAGATAGATCTTATATCTCCATGATCTAATCGAAGACACGCAAGAATCATGTAGTCGACCATGACATGATACGACTGGAGTACGTACGCTGTCAGTTCCATACATAAGTCAACCGTATAGAAACATGCTCTTGAACATTACACTGTTTCAATGGCAACTCGTGAATTAAGGCACCGAAGTCCTTGACGAAAAGTGTAACAACACGCGTACATACAATAGTGTTAACATTTAATTGATATTTGAATATTTCTAAAGATAATTGGTTTCTTTCAACACGGGAATTAATTGGAGAGCATTTTCGAGGACGAAACGTGATTGACTTTCGTCATGAGTGGTCGAATTCCCATCTCGTATTCCATGGAGAGGCTTTCAATCATAAAACTATCTATTAATTGGTTGTTCTCAAACAATAACAAACAGGATACCAATTACCGCCCTAGGATCAACTTGAAAACAGAGAACTATTATCGATGATAGATTACTAATTTCCTGTCATAATTCCTTTTCTCATTTCGATAAACAGTTCCATCGAATTAGTAGTTTATATTGGAAAGCGTATAAAGGATTTATTCCTTCATATTCATCATCAGTGGTGACCCACCATGCAGACAAACCTTAATTAACCTACTTGATTCGACGTCGCATCACCTTCTACCCATTCTCACTCAATTAATTTACAAAGGTGGACATTGTATTAAGACCGAGAGAATCTTGAGTGCGGTGATTGGAGGAACGGATGTCACACCGACGAGACTGACAACTGACCTATAAAACAGACCTGTTAATAATAGGCCATTTTCGTGATGTAACCAAGTTAATATGCATTTGTCTTTGTAAATGCCCTCGATATGCGAATTATTCATTCACCTGTTACAAATAGATCTATCTCGATAGTCAGAATTCAAATTGAATACATTAGTTGTTGCTCTAGGTATGACAAACATTTTAGGCTTGCCTTACCTAACAGCACGTAATATATGCAATTTCCGTTCTGGCTATTGAAGTACAGTTATTCTTAACAGGTGAATGAAATTATAATACATATCGAGACACTAGAAATTTGATTCCATTACAAAAATGGCCAATTACATTACCTTGAAAAAACAATATTTTCATCAGCTCGAGTTTGCCAAATAACCCGCTATTTTCAGACTTGGGATATTATCCCGAAGCTCGAAATTGCGTCTTCACCAGACCGATACGCTCATCACAAATTAACTAGCTCGGACGGGCGCAAATTAGCCAGCTTATTCCCAAATAGTGGGATATTTTGGAAACAAGACCAAGATTTCTCGGGATATTTTCTCGACCAAATATCCAGCTAATTGCACCTGCGGGCTTATGAAGACGCAAATTAACTGGCTAATTTGCGATCGGGATAGTTAAAATAGCGGGTTATTTGGCAAACTCGAGCTGATTGGAGTTGGTAAGGTGATATGACTGGGGCATTCGAGTTCTTCGATTGTTCTCAGACAAATTCATCTATATACGTATTCTAAATAAAAATGGCGGATGGTCCTCAATGAAATTGCCCACTCCGGACACAGCACTCAAACAATTCTATAAAATATTTAAACTCCTTCCGACTCGTCTCGCTATGGTTAACAACACAGGTTCTTATCATGGACCTTCTACGAATCATGAGCAAAATATAATGCTCTAATGAGAAACTAATTAAAAAAAATTATCCCGACAGATTTTTCACACACAAAATATGAATAAACGAAAACAAAATGTATATAATTATGCTGGTTAGTCTCAAAATTATTCAGATCTGCCCCACTGCTGCTACTGCATGTCAGCCTATATAGAAAGTATTTATTTATCTATCAATCAGTATCCCCTTTAAAACATTCCTTTGATGAATCTTGAGAACTGTTTGGATTACATTTTAACCATTTCTTTTTATTTTCCTCCGTGAATGATTATTCGATTTAATCCTTTTACATGTCAAGTCACACAGTGAATTCAAGTAATGGTAGTATAACAACTGTCTATGAGGGACTTCTTGGTCTACATTTAAAGCGGGACTGCACTAATTGTAGCTACATGCGCCCTCTATACAGCCAAAAATGCCTAAGCGGTACCCGTTTAATTCCTATGGTCCCCTTTTTCTTATGTTAATACAGAGCTGATTTGATGAGATAACCACCTGTCAGTGACCATGCAGGGAGGTCTAATCCCTCCTGGCCAAACTACTAACCAGAGTGGACGGATATCCGTTTTGTTCCTCGATATTGTAGTTATTCTATAGTTATTGGTTCAATTAAACTGATAACTTGAGATGAGATGCTAAATCGAATTAGACTTTTTCTAATAATTTTTTTTAATTATTTCCTTAACAGCGATATTACTTCTCCTTCTCCAATTTCTATCTACCAAGCTTTGTTAATTTCTCCAGTGGGGGGAATTAATGAGATCGCCTAATACCATTAAACCAATTTGATTAATTATAATGTCTGCTGCACTATTGTAATGGTTCTCCGTGGATTTTAATTTATGGTTTTACAGTGAGCATTTGCGCCTTCTCCGCCACCATAAATGATTAAACTATTTAAATGGTGTACTTTCGAGTATGCCCTGTATGGCTGGCGGGTGCTCCGATCAGCCAGCCAACCTAATGACTCGGCCAATAATAAAAACAAGGACAAGTCGTTCAGAAACTCATCAATTTAACTATTAGATACACCCGTGGTGAGAAAAAATGAGAGGGAATTAAACGATTTAAATGTATCGCAAACACTAGGATAATATGCCAATTCAAGGTGTTTATCTAACATTCAAGGTAAAGCAATGGCATAAAAGAAACCTAAGTAAATAAAAGAATCATATAATTTCCTTTTTGCCCGATTAATTACACAGTAGTTCTGTAAAGCTCTTTAAAATCTACCCCCCCCCCCCCCCCCCCATTCAGACGATTCTAGATCTGTCTTTTATTAAAGGTACTATGTCCCATTTGCAGTCAACATCAAATCATGTAGAACTTTGCAGAAATTATGTATATGTTACGTATGTCCTTTCTGTGAAATTTAAACGTTAGAAGTCTCCTAGAATTCAAAATATGCAAGGAAACCTGTTTACTTACCAGACTTCACTGTCAGACACTATTGAGTGACTGACTGACTTTTTTTTTTCTTTGGTAATAACTGACATAACATGAGCTGTAAAGGGTATACATGAGCATTTGTCTACATCAATAACCCAATGCTTGTAATGGCCAAAATCAAACTGATTGAATCTTTGCGCAGCACAAAACGTACGACCATTCGGTATGGGTCTGAAAATCAGACTATTACTTTAGTGATTGCAATCACTAAAGTCTATTTGACAACAAATGTTCATTATTTTCCAATTTAAAGACCTTTTCAAGCCCTTTCGATTTGAGGGAAGTTCTAAATTAATATTACCTTTCAAATGCAGTTGGAATTTAACGTTTTCATTTTTGGGGCCTGCAAATGGGACATTGTATACCTGTAAGGAAGGTACTAATGGGAGTCGGGAGTATCATCATGCGTGTTAAATATTCCTCTATATACTTTTATCGCTCATCGCTCGATCCGTCATTTTCAACAAAACTCGACCCATGGTCAAGTTTTTTAAATAATTAATCGTATTTCGCTTATCCAAGGACTGATATTAAGCAATGTGAAAGTCTAATTGATGGTCTAACGACCCAGTAGCGCCTTGGCTGACCATTGTGAATACATTATATAGCTTGTTATAAGGTATGCAGAGAGAGATAGATAGATAGATAGAAAGAGAGAGAGAGAGAGAGAGAGAGAGAGAGAGAGGGGGGTGGGGGCATGTGTGAGTTAGTTTATGACCTCGATACACCTTTCCGGTACACAAGGACAATTTTGTGAGAATATTTTATCGAAAGCTTGATCATGAATTATTAGCGCAAATTCAATGGTATTGTTTCAAAAGTAAAGTATCAACATTGCAAAACGACTGGGAGATGTTTCTATTAACCTATTAGTTTATCAATAAGCAAATAGGATGCGATAAATGATTGACGATCACGCTTGGTAGGCCTTCAATAGGTAACCTTCACGTTTTGCCATACATGCATGGCCAATATATCCATGTTCCACCGATGAAAACAAAAATAGTTCGAATATTATCGATAGGACTTCAAAACTCAATGAAAATAGGCCATTTTCGTTTGTCCTACCTAGCAACAACTATATTATACGGTATATATTCTTTCAAAATCATATGTATATATATAGAGAGAGAGAGAGAGAGATTGAAAGAGAGCGAGAGAGAGAGAGAGAGAGATAAAGAGAGAGAGAGAGAGAGAGAGAGGGTGGGGGTATGAGATACTTTACGACCTCGATACGCATTTCCGGTATTTTGTGAGAATATTTGCGAGAACCCATCGAAAGGTTGATCATGATTGATCAGTAAAAGTTCAATGGAATTTACGTCTTAGTTTATCAATAAGTTAATAGGACGCGATATTATGACTGATATGTCAGATGGAGTCATATCTAGCTCATCCCCTTTGTACCATCTTCGATGCCGCCATGAGAAAATATGTCAGGCATGTGCTTCACCCGGGTGCTTTACTGGATCTTTCTTGCAGATACTTAGACCAAAGATTTATGCATAGCTGCAAAATAACGGGCCACTTGTAATATTTTAATGATGGTTACTTTTCGCTATCACTCGTCTGATATTACGAGCGGTACACAGTGCTTACCTTCACAGGAGGCAAGTGAAAGGAAATGGAGCAAAATTTCCTGAAATATTAATCAAAATTACTCGACTGGGTATGTGTGGGCACTAATCTGACCTATAACATCATACAGAACTGTACATGAACAAATTCACTTTTTATTTTCGTGAGCCAGAAGTAATCGGAAAAGTGTCAAATTGCAGGTTTTAGGTTTGTAAAATGTTACTATTTTTCACAAATTAAAACTGCTATTATACAATGTATGCAACTTTCTTGACACAATTAGGCTTTTGTATTCATATTTTATCATCTGTTCGATTTCACCTTGTTAGGTCAAATAAAAAGTGAAATATTAACGATATTTCTTTGTGAAAATCACTACTCAAGCTTTCCAATGATATTGGCGGCTTCGAACCTCGGATATAAAAGGTAACATCACACCTGTAGATTATTTTGTGCAACTTTACACGAAACGGCAGCTGCTTGGAATAACTTGTTGCCAGTTGGGACTCCAGCTCTTAAAACTCCTTGATGTAATCAAATTCGATACACAAATCTGTGTTAAGTGCCTCGTTACAAATTATGATTCACCTGTTACGAATAATTGTATTCCAACGGTCAGAATGCGAATTGCATACATTACGTGTTGTTAACCTAGCAACAACTAATGTAGGCGATTTGAATTCTGACTATTGAAATACAATTAGGTGAATGAAACAATTTGTAACATGGCACTTAACAAAGATTTATGCATTCAGTTTCATTACATAACGAACATGGGCTTTTCACGACACCCTTTTTTTTAAACATTAGAAACACTACATCTACAAACATAAGAGTGTAAAAGTGCTTTGTTGAAATAGAATTATTAAAAAAAGATGTGTATTGACTATTGTGCTTACGTGCCTAATTGACATGTAAAAATTATTCATTCCGACACCTCACGTAATAACCCGTCTTTGTAAAGGTTAATGAATGCCTTGTTTTATATTACCAAATACAAATTGTCACAGCAGCGAATTTCGTCACAAAAAAAAATAAACGTGAATTTGATTTATTTGTATTCACTTATCACAAAATTAATATAACATGAATTGTATGACAAGCAGCAGCTCAATCAAGTCTGTTTTTTCTTCTTCAGAGATGATATCAGCAAGTTGAAAATATATACATGGGAATTTGCTGATCACTTTATATTCCATTTCAATGACCTTTAAATGACATTTCCATGACCTTTAAATGACATTTCCATGGTGTCCATGCATATGCATGTACATTCATATTGAATGATACTAAAACACATGAATTGATGGATTTCGAAAAGCGATACAAGACCTCCCAGCCCTCTGACAATTTAAATGAAACAATCTTGTGTAAAACCTTGACAAAAATATCCACGAGTTAGACCCTAAACATTTGCCATTCTCAGTTTGCATGTCATATCTATAACCTACATGTATCAAACATACGTCTGAAGTACTGTATTATACGTTGTAATTGTTAAAATATATTATTTATCCGCTTTTGGGTTGTAACCGAGTTATCAACTTGTACGAAACACGTTTCATGTAGTTGTGGAACAAATCAATTTCAACCCTGAAATGATTTGAGAGGCTTCTCGGCCTCTGAATCATGATCATTACAAAGCGACACTTTGACACGGAAAGGACTCCATTTAAAAGTCATCGCTGTTTAAAGAGAAGGTTACGTTCTGGGAAGAGGTGAAAAATAATTTGTGAGCGTTATCATTGTATTATGCAAGTGTGGAAGAACACCAGATAAAAAATGTTCCCTGAAAAGCATGGCTCTTCTATATATGACATGATGTAACATCATAAAAATCGGGACTGATTTTTATGCCACATGTTCGTGTAGTCCCATATACATCTTTCTGTGTACAGTGCTTGTAACTTTACCACGACTGGACCAAATTTCTTATCATTTTGATGATTCCAGAACCTTGCAGTACGCACCTATACTTATAGGCTAGATGCTCAACCTTTTCTGATCGATTCCATAACGTTAATTTTCACGAAGTGACGGTAGTGAGGAAAAGCGTCACGCAAACTGAATGCGATTTTTTTTTCACTACCGTCACTTCGTGAAAACAGCGACGGTTTCTCTCACAATTTGCAAACGCATGACCAGAACTCAACTTTATCTTTAAACTATAAAGGTGTTTGGTAGTTTTGTTTCCGTCAATGGCTCTGACAGATGCCAACCTAGATGCCAAGGTTTGCCTTAATGTTGTATACATGAATACTCATTACACACTTGAATGAACAAATGCACATTTTAGTTTACTAAATTTCACCAAAGCCGGATGATTTGACATTCTATGTTTTAACATGTTCATCAGACTGGAAGTATGAACTCAGTGGTGTAGCAGAGGTGTAGACATCAAGGTGGGAGCACTGGCAGAATAGGGGGGGGGGGGGCGGTCTTAGTGGATAAAAAACGATTTATCAAAGGCACCTATGGGAGGGATAAGGTGAGGGAAGAAGTGCCTTCATCTTATCTTCTCGTTAATACTTTACAATCCAATCCAGGAATTTACAAAGCGCCAATAATCTAGTTGCCTAATCAAAGGTGCTGATGAGTCTCAAAAACTACTGAAAGTGTCTGTTCATGATTCTACACTGTCGCTCATAAAGGTGGAATATTTTTTTTTTATCCCAATTTATGGAATTATTTTAAAAATAATTTAAAAATAATAGATCTAGATAATAGTATACATTCTCTGATTTTATTGAATAATAATTTGCCAATGTGTGTTTTGCATGACTGCTAAAGCATGTATATGCTACTATGCTTATCAACTAGGGGACCTATGCCCTTAAGTCATAAAAGACAGTAATGAGGATTAATGCCCCACAAAAGGGCACTAATATAGCACATCGACACGGTGTTGATCCTGTGGCCTCACAGTTACGAGGCCATTGCTTTGTCACTGAACCATGACTGTACGCGGCGGGGGCTAGGGTAGGGGGCAGTTTCCATAAATTAAAACAAAAACAGAAAATGCAATAAATTTTCAATAATTTATTGCATTCTACCCCGGTCCCCAAAACAAAAAAAATAAATTCAGTAGTTTTTGAGACTCATCAGCACCTTTGATTAGGCAACTAGATTATTGGCGCTTTGTAAATTCCTGGATTGGATTGTAAAGTATTAACGAGAAGATAAAAAAATACTTCTGTGTGCCCATGCCTTGAGCCATAATGCATGGCCGTCCAGAGGATTTTTTTTATGTTGGGGACCGGGGTAGAATGCAATAAATTATTGAAAATTTATTGCATTTTCTGTTTTTTTTTAAATTTATGGAAACTGCCCCCTACCATAGCCCCCGCTGCGTACAGTCATGGTTCAGTGACAAAGCAATGGCCTCGTAACTATGAGGCCACAGGATCAACACCGTGTCGATGTGCTATATTAGTGCCCTTTTGTGGGGCATTAATCCTCATTATTGTCATTTATGACTTAAGGGCATAGGTCCCCTAGTTGATAAACATAGGTAGCATATACATGCTTTAGCAGTCACGCAAAACACACATTGGCAAATTATTATTCAATAAAATCTGAGAATGTATAGTATTATCTACATCTAGTATTTTTAAATTATTTTTAAAATAATTCTATAAATTGGGATAAAAAAAATATTCCACCGTTATGAGCGACAGTGTAACTGGGAAAGACAAAAAAGCTAATTGTAAGCAATCTGAAATAGGCATTTCTTTAGTTGCGTTCTGAAAGTGGATAGCTGGTGACAAGAGCGAAGGATTTGGGGAAGACCATTCCACAATCTCGACGTACAGGCATTAAATGATCGATCATCTAGAAGAGAGCGTGTTCGGGGACGTTCCTTTGCTTCTTTTTCTCTGCCCCTCCCTCCCTCCTCTTTTTCATTTTTCTTCAGTTTTAATGGGAGGGGTTCTCCTGTGCCCCTGCACCTACGCCACTTTATAATCTTCATATTGATAATGGTGCTTGACTAGAGAGGCGAAGGTCGAGAGTTCAAATCCCGACACGGCGCTAATATCCTTTGGCAAGATATTGACCTACACTTGCTACTCTCCACCCAGGTGTTAATTGGTACCCGGTAGGATGCGACCGTCATTGTTGGTCAAATAGTTTTTTAGCGTCAGGTAACGCCTGGCTGGAAAGCTCCCCAGGGAGTGGAGATTGTGCACACAGTGTGTGCGAACAGGTATTGAATCCAATGACCAGGGTTGCAGTATATCTGTAAAGCGCTAAGAGACATCGTATACAAACGGAATATTATTTTCATTATTATTAATTCTGTTTATCTTACCAGACACAATGGTAGTAGCAGTGGTGGCAAAGGAAGCCTGGAATACGAACTGAGCAAAGATCCATCCGAGCTCGTCTGCATCACCAGAATCGGTGAAGAAATGGCCAACACCTAAAGAGGGAAAACAGAACATGAGTTACCCTCATTATCACGATAATATTTGATATAATTATCATGAACATTATAGTAAAAAAACAAACAAAAACAATACAGACAGAGAGAGAAAGGTGCATGGCAGCAGTATTGAGGGGGAGGAGTTTAAAGAGAGAGAGAGAGACACACACACACACACACACACACACAGATAGAGAGAGGCGGAGAGACAGATAGAAATATAGATATATATAGAGAGAGAGAGAGAGAGAGAGAGAGAGAGAGCGAGAGAGAGAGAGAGAGAGAGAGAGAGAGAGAGAGAGAGAGAGAGAGAGAGAGGTGGGGGAGAGGGAGAGGACAGACAGACAGAGGGGGATATAGACATTTTAAGAGACAGGTATATAGGTTACAAAGGATAGAAGGAAAAGGAAATGTATGATAAAGAGGGGAAAGAGAGAGAGAGAGAGAGAGAGAGAGAGAGAGAGAGAGAGGGGGGGGGGAAAGAGAGAAACGGAGACCAAGAGATAATTGTTATGCTATAGAAAACAAATGAAAGAGGTAGAGAGAAAGAGAGAGAAAGAAAGAAAAAGAAAGAAAGATGGAATAAAGTGAAGCGTTAATCAATAACGTTCCATCAATATTATTGTTCATCACAGTGAAGCTGTTAACACGTTTCTAGTAAATAAAATGCCAAATAAAGTACCGCTGAAAATCGTTTAGAACAAGAAAGGGATGAAATTGATCACAACTTTTATCAATAAACTTGATATCATTGAGTAGACGCAAAATGAAACAATAATTCTGCACCTTTATTCGGGTCTATTTATAGAAACTGCCATATTTCAACACTAATCAAACCCACACTTTAATACACTACTATCAAGTTTTAATTCAATCTAGTACGCCAAGCATTATGATTTAATTAAAAAGTGCTATAGCTCGTTCATTTTTAATATATCGTAAAGCAAACATAAATTTTCATTAGATTTTCTCTTTTATTTTCTCGTTATATTAGCTTTTTAATTAAACTGCAATTCGGGCTAGTAGACACTGATTTTACAGGAGCAATATAAGTGACTTTAAGGGGCAGACAACAATAACCTGAGACCATTAATAAGAGGTCTCAGATGGGAAGAAAATATTGCCAATGGACTGCCCAGATAAACGATTCTAGATATGAACAACAACCAAACATTATTCCTCAAAACCCAATTTATTTCAAAAGAAGTTTTTTTTTTTAAAACTATGATGCTCATGCACTATGATACCTGATATAGTTCTGGTTTCAGTGCCCTAAATAGCACTCTAGGATAATATACGCTGGCCAACCCCCCCCCCCCCCCCCCGTCCCACAACTACTCCCTTAGAAGCAAACCCGTCTGACCCCCATCCCGCCAACAATTTCTGTCATTTTATTTGTGTTTTGTAATTTCCAGTCAAGGGCTAGGTGGGGTGAAATCGACCCAACTTCTTGGCATAGTTAGGGGCCTGCCTAGATACTCGGGACGGAGGGGGGCGGGGGGCGGGGGAGGGGGAGTAAGCCGAAAGCTACGATCAGGCTGACAACCTGTTTTGGTTACATATGAGGGGTCAAATCTTTAGTTGGTGTGACTATTTCGGGACAGGCTTCTAGCCTACGATAGTCCAAGGGTAGTTGTCTCTTCAATTATGTTTACTCCAGTTACCATGACTTTTAATTATCTATCTTTTTATGTTTATTTCTGTAAGTGTAATATACGATGACATTGAAAGAGTGAGGGGTGAAAATTGGATGCAAATAGTAGATAATAGAGAAATCCAAATGAACGAGAAATAGAAAAAGACCACGAGAAGGGGGAAGGGAGACAGGGAGAGGGGAGGAAGTGAGAGAGAGAGAGAGAGAGAGAGAGAGACAGAGAGAGAGAGAGAGAGAGAGAGGGAGAGAGAGAGAGAGAGAGAGAGAGAGTGGTGGGATAGATGGAGAGGGGGTAGAGAGAGAGAGGGACAGAGGTGGGAGGGGAGGCAACCAGAGACAGAGACTGAGAGACATCGAGATTTATTTTGGGTATACATTTCTAATAAAGTAACATTTAAAGACATGCAGACACTGGGAAGGAAGCGGAGAACAGTTAATATCACAAAAAGAGAAAGCGAAGAAGTTATCAGTCGCAGGGGATTCCGTGCCATCCCACCACGCTTAAACGGTTGACTGATCGATTTATTGATAGTAATCTTTAAACAAATCAGAACATCATTTACGCATCACGAAACGATAACAAAATTACAAAAATAGCGTTGCCATGCATACCACAGAACGCGTTGGTTCCTTCGTCGTCGCCAAAGCTTAAGCCATAACCGAACATCCAATAGGTCAACCCCCCGAAGATAACATCTACTGCGTTCTTCACCATGATATTCACTTCATTCTTACGAGACACCATGCCTGACTCGAGAAGTCCAAAACCTGGATGAAAATAAGAAGGGGAAAATAAATCTTGGGTTGAATCGATTGTTTATTATTAATTGATGACGTTCATTGATACAATCAAAATATGTCTGTTCTATTGAAGCAAGTCCTATTCGGTTTCATGAAAACATGAATTTACTGAAACATTTTCAAAGAATACTGTATAAATGTTTAATTGCACTAAATCTATCGCATTGCGTGTGGATAAAAAAAAATCACCCTCCCTCCCCCCCCCTTTCCCCTCACTCTATCTATCTCTCCTTTTCTCTCTCTCTCCTTCTCTCTCTCTCTCTCTCTCTCTCTCTCTCTCCATCACTCATTCACTCACTTTTTCTGTTAATGTCTGAATGAATTTCTGAACATACCAAGGTTACATAAGAAATAATGTTATATGTGAAAAAATGTGCATGCGCATATTGTTAATTGTCACGAGTAACCTCAGTTATTCTCATTATGTAAGGCAATGTAATATCGATGAATTTTTTTTCTTTCTTTTATGATAATAATAATAATGGTGTCTTCTTATATAGCGCACATGTCCGTCACGTTGTGACGCTCCTGGCGCTGCCCCGATTATTACCCTGGCTTTAGCAAGGCAGCCTAGCATTTCAAGGAATTAATTCCTGCCAGGTACCCATTTAAATCACCTGGGTTGAGTGTGGCAAATGTAGATCAATGTCTTGCCAAAGGACATTAGTGCCGCGGCGGGTCTCGAACCGCGGACCTTAAGATCGACAGTCCGTCGACGTATCCACTCGACCACGATATCACTATATATCATTATTGCTTTATGGGATCATGAGAAGAAAGTGCGAGGACGAAAACCTATATGAATAATTAATTGCAAACAAAATATTTATATATTTGGTATACGCATACATGATGATGATGATGATATGTTTATATAGTAGCCATGGTAACACGCAACCAACCAACAGACAGAACCTAATTAATCACAATAATTAATTTGTTAACAAGGTCGGATTTCAGCGTCTGGTCCAATCAATTCATGGTGAGAACTTTTTTTAATTCGTTATTAAAACAACTTGTCTTTTCCTTGTCAAGAGACGCACAAATTAATTAGCAACATTATCACTCGGGTATAATAGTCAATCTATACGGCAGACGGGCAGGACAACCTTTGCATAGTCATATTCATTGGACGTATAAAGGGATTCCTAATTGGCACCTATATACTCACCAATATCTGTGTCATTTTATTTTTTAATATCATTATAATTTCCTGTTTAATACTCGTTATTGTACTTTAACATAATTGATTATTCTATACTTGCAAACATTCACCTTGATATACTTCAATGTCTTTCACATGCTCTAATTTAACTATTTACTCGGCATTATTATATTTGTATTTTGAAGGCTTTTATTTTTTAAATAAGTTTTGAGGGGCCCCATGGAAGACCAACTGATGTTGAATGGGCTACCCCGTATCGATAAATATATTTTTTTTAAACATAGTACACACAGTAACGGATTTTGATATGTTTTGTTTGGGAAAATCTTTCCCTGCTCGGTCGTAAGGAACAATCGTATATAAATGACAAGAATAAGTTGAATTATTCAAGTACATTGGAGTATTATTATATGATATTGAAATGAGTGATGAATAATAGATAGTTGGAGGGAGAGATAATTACCAATCAACTCATAGAGAGATTTTTAAAACAATATTCGTTAAAACAAGTTTTCGTCTTCTTGCAAATTTAAATTATCAACATTAAAACTCGGCCAGTCAATTTATATGGGAAACGGGCAGAGCAACCTTCGCAAGGGAGAGAGAGAGTGAGAGAGAGAGAGAGACAGACAGACAGAAAGACAGAGAGACACAGAGAGAGGGGGATGGAGAGACAGAGAGACAGAGAGACAGAGAGAGAGAGAGAGAGAGAGAGAGAGAGAGATAGAGAGAGAATAATGATGATACAATACTTTAGCGTTTCAACGATTCAAGGCAATCTGAAGGACTTTTTCATCACGTTTTGAAGTCGATGGCGAGTCATATTACACAAAATAATTCCGATGTTACGAAAGCTATAGGTTCACTTGGTTTCCTTGCAAGCTCCTGCTTAAACATGCTTCAAGGTAATCTAACCTTTGTAATGACTTGGGTCGTGTGAAAGCTGATAAAAACGACAAAAAAATAGAGAAACAAAAAAAAGGCTTTCATTGAAACATTAGACATGTTAAGATCGCTAAAATATGTAAGATTCTCACCCTGCAGAGTTGCATCAGACATTATGTTTAATAAAAATTGGACGGTAATTTTGGATGGAAATGTTAAAACGTGTTCAATGATAAATAGTAAGGAAAGGATATTAGGCAAAGAGTTCAGATGACGTGCATACATGTAAGTGTTATGGTTATTGTATAATATTATTAGACATGATTTTCTATATGTATGTAATACTTATGTAAAAATGTATAACCTTGTATTTGTTATTTGAACGCAGAAATAAAATCAATCAATCAAACAAACAAATTATCCATTTCAAGTACTACATTTCATGGAACTTTTGAAACTAAGTTACAAAAGATAACCATATTTGTTAATGTTAATCCCCCATTTCTCGATCTCTCACCCAACCGAATTTTCTTCTGCTTTTAATTACAGAGAAGGTTGAGTTCCGTGTGAAGAGATGAAAAATCATTTGTGAGCGTTTTCATTGCTATTATGCAAGTTTGGAAGAACATCAGATAAAAAATGTTCCCTGAAAAGCATGGCTCTTCAAATGCTTTCATATTCTGAATATGGCATGTAACAACATAAAAATAGGGACGGACGTTTATGCCACATTTTGTGTATCCCCATATACATCTTTCTGTGTACAGTGCTTGTAACTTTACCAAGACTGGGCCAAATTTCTTATCGTTTTGATGATTCCAGAACCTTGCAGTACACACCAATACTTATATGTTAGATGATCAACCTTTTTTGATCGATTTCACACCGTTTTTTTTCACAATGCAAAAGCATGACCAGAACTCAACTTTAAGTGACGACGATAAATTAACCCGGCCTACTTCATATATCACCTGCACACATTATATAGGAGAGTGAAACCGCATTGCGAAACCAATGAATTGCTAATGGAAAGCGTATCCGCTAACTCGAGATCTCTTTTTCTTGAAAAAAAGAAATGCACAGTCATGATTCGGTAACATTGTTGAAGGTTGATGAAGAAACTGCGTAATTTTTGTATGAAAGGTTACTTATTATATTCCCTCTACTGTACTCACCCTCTAACATGCAAAAAATCCTGAAAAAATTCACAGACCACAAAGATATTCATGGTTTCATTTGAAGGCGTCACTGTGCGACACCCTCTAACATTAAATTATCCCAACCATTTTTGAATTTTCCCAACCGTTTTCCATTGATAAGACATAAAACAGGTTTTAAAAACATTTCAAGACCGAATGGTGTACATAAAGCCAACTCATTGCTTTCTGACGATTAAGATTCACCTAAATTTTGATTAAATTATGATAATATAGTTGGGAGAATTAAGAAATCGTTCAGATCAGTTTTTTTCGAATTTATATCATTAATAGTCCGTTTTTACTCAAACATTCAGGTTATCTTTAATTGTACATCTAGCATTGAAGTCACTACTTAGCACCATTTTCTCTCATCTGAACAATGTTGCCAAGTCTCTTTGATATATTTCGATTAGAACTTTATTCATTCATTCTCATGACAGCCATCCGTGGTATTACTTGTCATGCGCCAGTGTCTCTCTTGTTCATTCTGAATAAATTTGTGCATGAATGCTCTCATCATTATTAATATGGTCCTTGACATTTAGACGAACACACAATGGCAATGTCCTTTTTGGATTTCTTATAGTATCACAAAACCACGATAGCGATCAAATGCATACAATGAATATGAATATCATATAAAGAAATACTCAATAATGATATAGAGGTTAAGAATTGTTTAAGTATGATAAAAATGCAATTAGATGGTGATTAAAGTTTGACGTTTGACGTGGAAAAAATGTATAGGAACCGAGGAAAGGTCCCCATTGTACTTGGCGCCATTACATTAAATATTGCGTAAAACTTTCCTACACGTTTTTTGTTTGTTTTGTTCTTTCACAGATAGATGTATGAACAACAACAAAATCAGGAAATGACTTTTGAAATTGTTTATATGACGCAACAGCAGTTCCTGGTTGAACTTAGGTATTGGTATTAGTTTGCATCAAGGCACATGCCTACCGTCCCCGAAGCTACGCCAATGCTGTAGGTGTCCTTAATTAAAGGATATGGCAACTTTGAGGGTAAACCTACACGCTTCTGTCACTTTCACTTCCACCGCTTGCAGTTTTTTCAAGGATCTCTGGGTCTGTCTCTAATTGCAACGACTGAACAGAACCATGAAAATATGATTAAATAACAAATTTAAAAAACGGCAGAGAAAGTATCTACATAGAGTAATACCGAAGAAAAATATCTTTCCGTCCTTTCATACTCCTTTCTACAAAGGAGCTATTACACTTCTTGTTTATACCCTTGAATTCTTGGGCTGTATACTTAAGCATGTCATCGGTCATTGTTACCTGTCAATTAAATTAAAAGCTTTGTTCAAACAGGACTTGAATTTAATCAGTTCGTTGTTCCATTTCAAGGTAAGGATCACTTTGTCCTGGCGATCAAAACGACAAGACATATGAATAGCGTTGTCAATTAGATGTCTAACCTATCTCACTCACACGTTGCCTTGACCTTCACTCAGGCGAACTACTCATTTTATTCTCTCTCCATCTCTCTCTCTCTCTCTCTCCCCCTCTCTCTCTCTCTCTCTGCCTCTTTCTCTCTGCCTATCTCTCCCTCTCTCTCTCTCTCTCTCTCTCTCTCTCACACACACGCATACACACCTGAAAAAGACACCCCTAAAAAATAAAAGTAAGTCATATTTCAAAAATTGGTATATTTAATGGGTAGATATGGGGAACTGATACAATCACTTTATATTTTGCTACATATGTGAAATGATTGTGTTATTGTTTGCAATATTACATCTATTAAGCGCTTAGAGACACCGTCGATGTGTTAAGCGCTATATAAACCTAACTTATTATTAATTTTATTATTAAATGTCATTTTATTATATTATATGTGATGCTGACATAATGTTACTGGGAGTGGAAACATTTGAATATATTAAGCAAAATTGAAATTAATCATTGTGTCTAACTTTTTCATGTTGCGTTATTGTACCAGCGCTCAGACCAGTTTTCTGTATTAAAGCGTAAATGACCAAAACTAACATAAAAGGAAACCTCTCCCCAAAGAAATGACTTTAGTTATTTTGAAAAATGTAGTGTATTCTTGCCCATTAATCTACAAGATTCCCCACCCCAATATATGAAGCAAGATTTTTGTTTTCCCATTTTTTTTCCCTCCACAGGGATTTTATTGATTTTCATTTGAAACAAATTAACAAATATTATATTCACGGTAATTTACGTTTATAACATAAATAAAATTGGCTTTTCAAGATACAAGTATTTTTGAACTGTTGAGTTAACAGAAAACTAACAAATCAATAATTCATTTCTGACACTCATGGAAAGATAAACAAATACAGAACAAATATCATTTTAAGTAAACAAATTCCTGAATTGACACCATTTTCTTGTGAATTTATTATTTCTACAATTCGAATTTGCAATATACTTTTCGTTTTTGAAGTAATTTATAATCGAAACTCTAATATTATCAAAGTCGGGCAATTGTTTCTTTATTTTGCAAGTATACACCATCTGTCGCACCACAATTAGTATACAATTCAATGCATAATTATTTGAACCTTTTAAACAAAATAATTTATCTTGTAATGAAAATGTTAATTTATTTCCTGTTCCAGTATAAATCCAGTGCTCTAACCTACCCCAAATATGTTTAACATGCGTACAATCACATAGCAGATGTATAACTGTTTCAATCTGTTCATTACAAAATGTACATTCTTTTCTTGGGAATAAATTCAATTTAAACAGTAGATCGTTCGTATATAATATGCGTTGCAAAACTTTAAACTGAAACCATCGTAAGCCCACATCAATGGTACAATTCAATCCAATAGAACAATATGTTTCCCAACTCTTATCAATCAGGTCGAAAATGCATTTCCATTTAAGAAAACTTTTAAATAGTCCTTTTCTTCTCTTTAATAAAATTGCATACATATGTGAACATCCTTTAATACGTTTCATAACAAATGCCATTGTATCTGGGAAAAGAGGTTGTGGCACCTTGTTAAAAATAGTACAATTGTTAAACCCTTGTCTGATTGCATTGCATAATCCACGATAAAAAAGACAATTTATTTGAATATTATACTTTTCTTGGAAGTGTTCCAGAGAGAAAAAAAATCACCATTTGTGTCTGAAATATCATTGACAAAACGAACTCCCTTTTGACACAATTTTTTATTATATATTGAGCTATTGCCTATTTTAATGTAATTATTATTCCATAAGGGTTGGCAGGAAATGTTATCATAATGCATGGACAAGAGCGTACTGTAAGCCATGAACATTTCTTTCCGAAAAAGGTTCTTTGTTTTACCTGCCAGTTCTCGAAAATAATTGTTTCCCATATATAATTTAAATCTTGAAGTTCAGGCAAGAAAGATTGCAAAAGACAGAGGATATTGCTATCTATTGGAGCCAATTACTAATAATATCTATAATTTTAACCCCTCCGTCTGAGTAACTTTGTGACATTTGATTTCTACTTATTTTATCAGGTTTCTCCCCCTATATAAATCTATAAAAGTGAGCATTTATATCTTTCAAAAGATTTTCACCAGGATTAGGGAGGGACAAAAAAGGGTAGTTTAATTTGGATACCAACAATGACTTGACGACAGTGATTCTTCCAAGAACAGTTAAGTATCGCCTTAACCACGATGTCATTTGACTTTTGATTTCTTTAAATTTTTCATTATAATTGTGAATTATCAATTTGGGCAAATCCGTACAAAAGTCTATACCTAAATATCTGAAATAATCATCAAACACCTAATTTAGATTTCTATTCAAAAGAACACCATCTTTCTTGTTTTTAAATCCTACAATCCAAGCAAGATATTCTTAGCATACTGTACAATTGGTCATACCTCGCATTAGTACGATACGTTATCAAGAAAATGGCTGCGCCCATGCATGTCATGCTAAAAAAACATCACATCATGCCAACAATATCTTTATTTATTTGCCTCTTGGATTTTCGTAAGGAATATTGCATGTAATAAATCTCATATTTCAGCATACATACAACTGTAGTCATTATCGACGTCATTATATTGTTTCTTTCAACAATTTTTTAATTATTTATTATTTTTCATTGTCAATATTTTCATTAGTTTTATCACTATTAATTTTATCATTATTATTATTATCATTATTGTGTATCGGAATTCAAGAAGGGAAACAACACTTTTGAAGAATCTTACAGATAAATACGTTAAAAAGGGCGACTTTAAAAAAAAATTAAGTTCGACAGCGACATGTTTCATATACCATCGAATCTAATTATAGCACAGCTGCATGACATTCACAAAGTGCAAAGAAATTAATAATTTTACACGGATACCCATTTCGAGAACGACTCCATTTTGAGTCGAGCTGCGTGCTTGATCGATATGAAAACATAAATTTATGATTTGACCTTTTACAAACTGTTACAAACTACACCTTCTGAAATGTGTAAAGACGGAAAGAACTATCAAACCAGTCAGCTGGCGTGCTCGTAAATATCTCCCGCGGTGAAATATTTTATGATCGATTTTATGTCCTTTTCTATCTGTCTGATGAAAAAGAACTGCTAAGAAGGTTGCCATGGTTGACTTTCGTCCAATAAATAGATGGATTCTTGCATCAATTAACCCTAATCAGCGGGCGTATCTATCGGAATGCATGTACTCAAAATACCTTCTCCGTGTATAGATTACAAGTACATCATTTTGTCAGTATTGTCATTCGGTTTATGTATGTTTGTTGCAGACATGAACATGCCTTGATTTGGGGTTTGGCAGTCTTACGTGAGATCCAAGCGTAATCATGTCTAATGATGAAAATTATTTATTATATATATTAGCCCCCCCCCCCCCCCTCCTCCGCGAAAAAAAGAAAATAAGACACCTATATGTCCATAATCCTCCATCGAACCCTGTATCTAGACAATTACTCCCCATTACAACACCCGGACACTACCACCCCTTCCTCCCCACTCACCTCCCACCCCCCCCCCCACAACCGCCCCTTTGGGCAATATCCCCCAACGATAGCCCCGAACAACCGAACAACTTCCCCTGTGGCAATTTTCACTAGATCAACCTCTGTCAACTACCCCCGACTACTATGCATGCTTAAGACAATGCCCCGTGATAAGTACCCCTAGGACATAGGACCCCGGGGAGGGGGGGGGGGGGGGGGGGGGGGGTTCTCAGATTTGGTTTGGACGGGGTTGTGCCGCTCAAGCCTCAAAACCCCTACCCATTTTTGGGGTCATTTTGTGGGATATTATTTTCACGAAATAAATACCCTTTTTTTTACAATTTTCCGAAAATTGTGGAAATTTTGAAAAAACGGACCAATGTCTAAGGATATTTTTGTTAAAAATGGGACCCATGTTTAGGGATTTTTGTGTAAAAAAGTGACCCAGTAGAGCGGTGCATAGGAAAACAAACCCTATCCGTTGGCATTAAACTTACCAACTCATTTTAGCAACGCAGAAAAGATTCCGACATGATTGGATTAAAATATTAATACAAATCAATTTGAATTTCGTACATAAGAATTGCTTCTTTTGGATCCGTGCGCTTGATACACATTTTGTACGTATTAGCTTCATAATCAATTATACACAAGCGTCAGCGGAGAATAACTATGGGAATGTTTATAGCGAACAAAATATTATCTCATTCCTAACTTAGACTTGCACCTGTCGTGTTATCAAATTGAGCAACTCGAGCGTAATTGTTGACGGAAATAAGAGAGCGCAGACAAAAATCAGCGTGAATACCATTTTAAAAAGCAAAAGGTGAAGACTTAAAACAATTATAGAATAATGCCAAACGATCTATGCTGACAGGAAAACATTTGTATTCGTTGCTTCCTGTGTAAATTTTGTATTTCGATCTGGCTGAATTTACTTCTAGCCCACTTTTCTCTAAAACCCTCTTGTTTTTAATTACCGTTGCCCTGCATGTATCTCTGTCCTTTTTTCTTGTTTCATCTGTCAATATTTACATATCAAGTTTATTATGTTATCTATGCACATTTTAATAAGCTTAAAGGTTATGAACATGGCAAAGGGTAACACCAGAAGTTATTGTATGTCCTGAAGTTATCAAATCGGACGATAGTTTTAGAAACCTTTTATCAAAGTTGTGTGCTTTAAAGTACTACGTGGTAAGGTTTATTTTGAGGTATGAAAAGGGAATATCCCATATCTTGTCATTTTAAATTGATCGTGATGATGTTAATCACATTTGCTATTCATTTTTTACTTCTGAACTTTGATCGTAACTGGTGAAACAGGTCCTTCTGTTTTTTATAACATCAATTTATTTGTGGCCCTTAATAACTTACATACTTCAACTGTCATAAATACACAGCAGAAGTCATAATTACACACCCCATAGGGTGGACTTTGACAGATGTTAACGCTTTTCTCAATGCGCACATGCAATGACGGTGTGAAATTCCTCATGTTTATAGAGCATTACCATGAGAGGGTGATAAGATTATAGCTTCATACTAACTTCAAACTGTGAATATATACTCACTTTACAGTATCTAGTGGTACAGCAGCGTTACAGTTAAGGACGTCAAGGCCATCTTTGATCACTACACAGCACCCGCACCAGGTACCTTAAGGGTGAAGCCTATCAGATCGACATGATTCAGGAACACAACAGTAACATAGTTCGTTCAGGTGGGAACCGACCAGAAAGTGTTCAATTGGTCATTCAGTCAGACAGTTCGTCCATCCTCGTCACGAACCCATTTCTTCAAAAGGACTTTGCATCGTTTAGTTCCTCTCTCGTGGTAGGGCATGACAGGTAAATCCAAGACTATCTACAAGTCATCGTCGAACTACATATAAGAACTTATGTTGAGGTCATATCATATACCCGTGATTCGCATTTTGAAGAACAATGGCTGAAAATTTGGCAGGGAATACATTTGAGGATCTGAATTGTTCCATTTGTCTAGACATCTTCGATGATCCAACTCTTTTGGTGGGTTGTGGACACACATTCTGCAGAAAATGTTTGGAGGAGTATTACCAGACGCGTAGAGCCTTTAACTATATAGAGTGTCCCCTTTGTAAGACGTCAACTCGCCTTGAAAAGACACGGATTCAGGGTCTGCCACGAAATGTGTCCATTGGAGGACTAGTAGATGAGGTAAAATATGGACAAGCTCAGGCATTGCTTATCAAACAAGTAAGTAAACTATGTTTAATACACAAGGAGGATGAACTTTTCTACTGTAAGGGCTGTAATATAACCATGTGCTCATTCTGCCTTGGGAATGGCGAACACCATAACCATGAAATAAGTAAGAAAGAAGACATTGTGAAGGATGTCAAGAAGCGGGTTCACAATCTCTCTGCAAGATGTGAAGAAAGGAAGGCAACAATCGTCAAAGAAAAAAACATTTGTGAAGAACATCGATTGGATCTAAATTCATCTGCCGAACAAGTGCAAAGGGAAATAAGTGACGCATTTGACAAGAAAGCTGCCTTTATACCACGAGAAAAGAGGACACGTCTCTTGAAAAGAGCAAAGTCACTTCAAGAATTTCAGAAAAACAAACTAGACAGGGATGTTGCCAAGCATGATCAAGCGATTAACGATATCGATAAACTCTTTTCAGAACTTGAGGACAGTTCTAAAATGCTCAAAGACGGTTCCATGATTACCATTTGCAATGTGCTGTCAACTGATTTGGACGAATTGCTCACGCAAGAAGCTAGCCTCCAGGACACTACGGAAGCATATGAGGAGACCGTAAAGCGTTTGCAATTTATTCCCGCCAGCAAAGGAGTCCCAGCCCTTGGTACGGTACGATTAAGGCAAGAGGAAAGACTCTTGCGACCGAAGTGTTCGGATTCACCGGATACCCCTGGTAACAGTTTCTCTACAGGTACAAGGTTCACATTGACTGTCATCCGGGTGATATCTCTCTCTGGGTCTGTTCAGGGTATGACAGCGATATCCGAAGACACTGTCCTAGTAGGGTATGGATCCTACAAAGACGGCTCTGATTGCGTCTGTGTTTCTGGTAAGTCAGAACAACATCTGCCAACTGCGGTAGGTGAGGTCTGTGACATTGCTACACTCACTGACGGTAGATCAGTTGTGTCCCAACAAAGTCATACACTACGGATCTTCAATCCTGATGGCTCTCCCACGGGTGTTAACTACACATGCAAGAATGGCCCTTACTTTCTTCGCATTTGCAGTGACAAGGATGACAGCTTGTACGCCGTCAATGGCAATCCAGAGATCTACATCTTCCGTGCAAAGGACCCGGATTCAGATGAATCAGTGATACCTACAGGAGACATCAAGCCAGAACAGATATGTGTGATGAAGAGTGGGGTTATGGTCGTCACCACCCGGGGTAGCAAACCTGGCGCCGTTACACTCCTCGATACCAGTGGCCACGTGATCACATCCATCACGGCCAATCACAGCCATGAACACATGTACGCTGCAGTGGATACCTTGGATAGAGTATTCATTGCGAGTGTGAGACTCAGGTCGCATTGTCTGTCACTCTCTATGTACCATCTTCGGGATAGGACACTGGACAAACTCATGGGACCTACGGACATTCCGCTGTCTCATACTGTTGGGAATATGTCAATATGCTCTCTTGTTTGCTTAACACCTAGTTTGCTAGCCTTTGCACGACAGAATGAGCTCTACTTCATAGAAGTAACTTAACTAGCTGACGAACCACTGTTACTGGTGTTGTATAAGGAAATATGACCTTGATAGCAAACAACTCTATTAAAAAGAAAGCAAATAAATCAGAGAGATAGACTGGTGGAAGTTTGAATGAAATCAGACCCCAAAAAATGAGAAAGTTATAATATGTTTGCAAAGTTGTAATAACTATAGGTATAGGCTCTTCAAATTGACTGAATCGGTAAATGTGATGTAGTGGCAGACAACTTTCCCATTTATTTCAACTCACAAAATTACTAACATTTTAATTTAAAAACAAATTATGACTCAGGAGAGTCTATTCTCTTTAGAGAATCTATAACAACATGCTATCCATAATATATTTTGAATAGTGCCCGAAGGGAGAAGGCATTATGAGAAAAACTGAAATTAATGATATCTGTATACACGTCAACAGGAGAGTTATCCACGGCTACGTCACAACCCACTGACAAAACTGGCAATTTGAGACTCGCTTAGACGTAGTGATCTCATATTTCAAAAGTTCATAACTTTCTTATTATTGGTACGATTCATTTCAAACTTTCGTAATTCCGTTTATTTTATTTTGCTTATTACAGGGGTTGGATTGCCCTTTAACACCTCCACCCCCCCTTTTCGGGACATGTAGCATTCTTGGGGCCTAAATAAATTCTCTAAACGCTTTATGCAAACGTCTTGAGAACGATCGATGTGTACTTGCTGGCCTACATCCCCAACGAGGAAGTGAATTGTTAAATTTGTCCACAATCATCATGTATAAACTTGGGCATCAGACTAGGATATCTAGGGGCTCCTTTTCCTCTATGTACAGACCCCTTGCATAGTATCATATCAATTTGTACAACCGTTGTTCGATGATTTTATTTTTGTATTAGTAGTAAAGTTCGAGTACAACAGAACACATGCATATAGGTCGACATACATATTCTTGGGCCCAAATTAATTCTCTAAACGTTTTATGCAAACGTCTTGAGAAAGAAGTGTACTTGTTGGCCTACAATAAAGAGGAAGTGAATACTAGGTAAATGTTGTACACAGTGTAGGAGTATGAACTTGGAAATCAGACTAAGATAGTTATGGTTCCCTACCCCCACCCCCCTCTATGTTTAGACCCCTTGCATAGTATCATATCAATGTGTAAAATCGTTGTTCGATGATTTTTTTTTTCTTCTTCAGTAGTAAAGTTCGAGTACAACAGAACAAATGCATATAGGTCGACATACATATTCTTGGGGCCCAAATAAATTCTCTAAACGTTTTATGCAAACGTCTTGAGAAAGAAGTGTACTTGCCGGCCTTCTTCCTCAAAGAGGGAATTATTTGGTAAATGTTTACACAATGTACATGTATAAACTTAGGCATCAGACTAATATATCTAGGGTCCACTTTTTCTTATGCATAGTGCCATATCAATTTGTAAGATTGAGAACGGTGTGTATTTGCTGGTCTTCTCCCTCAGAGAGGGAATTATTTGGTAAATGTTTACACAATGTACATGTATGAACTTAGGTATCAAACCAAGATATTTATGTTTCCCTTTTCCCCCTTTATTTAGACCCAGTGTCAAATCGATTTGTACAATTGTTGTTTGATTGTTTTGTATTGGTAGTAAAGTTCAAATACCAAGGAGCACATGCATATAGGTCGACATACATATTCTTGAGGCCTAAATAAATTTTATAATCGTTTTATTCAAACTATGCGATTTCCTCAAAGAGGAAGTGAATTGTTAAATTTTTCCACAATCAACATGTATAAATTAACTTGGGCACCAGACTAAGATATCTAGGGTTCCCCTTTGCCCCTATGTTTAGACCCCTTAAAGATGAAGTCGAGTTCTGGTCATGCGATTGCATTGTGAAAGAAATGGTGTGGAACCGACCAGAAAAGGTTGATCATCTAGCATATAAGAATTTGTGTGTATTGCAAGGTTCTGGAATCATCAAAATGATAAGAAATTTGGCCAAGTCTTGGTAAAGTTACAAACACTGTACACAGAAAGATGTATATGGGACTACACGAACACGTGGCGTAAAAAGCCGGCCCCCCGATTTTTACGATGTTACATGCATAATTAGAATATGAAGGCATTTTAAGAGCCATGCTCTTCAGGGAACATGTCTTATCTGATGTTCTTCCACACTTGCCAAATAAGAATGAGTAACGCTCACAAATTATTTTTCACCTCTTCCTAGAACTCAACCTTCTCTTTAAATAGTGTCATATCAATTTGTACAATTGTTGTTTGATTGTTCTTTATTGGAAGTAAAGTTCATGTACAACAGAGCACATGCACATATATGTCGACATAGATATCAGCCCTTGCACTTACTATGCTATTCTGAAGGGAGCTTAACTGGTTCGCTTACTTTATGACGTTTAAAGTCCCATTTGCATCCAACCTCTAATACTGTAGAAATTTGCAGAAATCTGTGAAATGTAAACGTTAGTAGTGTCCTAGTATTCAAATTGTACAAGAAAACCGGTTAACTTTACTGTCAGACATAATTTATTGAGTGACTGACGGAATTCATTATTTCTTTGGTAATAAGATACATAAGATGAGCTGCAAGCATTTGTCTAAATCAATAGCCCACTTCTTGTAATGGCCAAAATTAAACTGATTTAATCTTTGCGCAGCACAAAACGTACACCATTCAAGTAAAAGGGTCTGAAAATCAGACTATTTTCTAAAAGGATTGCAATCCCTAAAGTCGATTCGACAACTAAAGGTCATTATTTTCTCACAAAAAGACATTTTCAAGCCAGGTTTTATAGGAACTTCTAAATTAGTAGTATCTGTCAAATGCCGTTGGAATTTAACCTTTTGGGTTTTGGGGGCTTGCAAATGGAATATAGTACCTTTAAGGTACGTTTTATTTATGACATTTAATGTAACGCATTGTGTTGTTCGAGGTGGTTGATTTCGCTTAACACATATTCATTGATGCAGCTGGTTTAGTTTAAGTTCCGTAATCACTTTTCCTTAATTAGCTCAGAAAGCTCAGCTATAAAAGGACAACATTGGTACTGGTTCTCTTTCCGGTTAGAAATAACTGCTCACCGTATTCTCCTCACGTAAAATTACGGATCTATGTATTATATTATCTTTGAGATATTCATTTAATTATGGTTTTCTCCCCTCACCACCTGCTCATAGTATCCAAAAGTAGATATAATGAAATACATGTTTAACCTCTCCGACGTTGCCTTACACTCTGCATCACCTACATTTATATTTATCGGTACCATTAATTACGTTCTTAAGAATTACTTTAATGATGAATTGTACGAAATTGTAATCGTGTATCAAGATTATTCCTATTAATTCGACTATAAATAACGCTTCCAGTCTAATAACTGATCACGACACCATACAATGATAACATTAAGTGTAGAAGAGTTATAGCAGTACTCTTAAAAATTATTTCATTAATCTGTCATTTTTTATTTGATTTTATTTTGAGAGGGATGTACCCATGGAAACAATGATCGCTGAAGATTGGAGCTTGAGATTAAATCATATCTTACGGATTTATCAAAATTACTCAGTCAATATGAAGTGATACCCATACCATGAATATCTACAGATGTAGAACATGATTGTATAGGTATTTTCATTAATTTCTGTAGACTAATTTGCTAAACATCTCGATAAACAAAGGCTGTTTTTAAGACTTTACTTACATGAAATTAAGAGAGCTCCTTGAGGAAATGGAGTCATGTGCTTCCATACGTATTTGTATTCATGTACATGTGTAGTGTGCATGAAAGGTCGCAGATGAAATGGAGTCAAAAGAGTAAAACATAAGTTCCGTGTATAGGGTAATGATTGGATTATACATAATCATATCCTGTATGGTATATGTGTATGTAAACTTCTCATTTAACTTTACAAAGCTATATTGTGAGATGATATATTCTGCAGAAATTGTTCATATAATATTAGAATAATGACCGGTAATCATATTTACAAATTACGCGTTAGGCAAACTAAATGCCTGGTCACGTGTGCTGCAGCTCGAACTCACGACCTTCTTCTCAAGTCATATTCTACCGGTAAAATGCATTTTAAGTTCAAGTTCAAGTTTATTTTCACATTGGAATAAATGCTTGTATAGACCAGTTAGTAGATATTGCATGGTACAAAATGGTCCTAGATATAACGGGTCTTCTAAACATGGTGATGTGCCACGTTGCGCATTTAGAAAATCACTCCCGAAGAGATGCTTAATAAATATGTTTTGCTTTTTTGTTTGCTTGCATTTCTGCATTTTTCAACATAATTAAAAGTAATGTACAAACTAGGTACATATATAATTATCATCAACAAAATTTGAAATACATGCATGTATATAATCATTTCATTATATAAATCAATTAAATAACTTTACCTTTCAAAAAACATATAAATGACAAATCATTTCAAAAGTGAAAAATGCAGGAGACCGCCATAACAGTTTTGTTTATTGACTTCATCCTGTGTAGCATGAATTACACAGTTGATGCATGAATAAATGATAATTGTATAACTTTCATGATAACTTATCTAGTTTTCAATTCCGTGGAATGTACGAATTCGATATTGTATCTTCAAACCTGTTTATATTGATCAGACAACATTAATTAATGTGCCCTCACAGTTATTCTAGTAACAGGGTACCACTCGAGGACCGTCAAGACCGTCAATACTACTGGGCCAGAAGGGATTAGACCACACAGCGAGGTCACTGACAGGTGGCTATCTCATTAACTCAGCTCTCAACTAACATAAGAAAAAGAGGATCATGGGGGACCAACAGGCACCGATTGGGGAAGTTTTCTATATAGAGGGAGCAAGTAGCTACAAGTAGGACAGTGGGGCTTTAAAGCATGATTATCATTCTTGTCATTATGCATGATTGACAGGAATACAACAACCACGAAAACATGCGGAGCAACTTTAAAATACCCCACCACAAAAATTGACCAAACGTCCGTAGGGAACCAAATACTTCACCAATGAAGTTAAATCTCAAGACTTAAGCTTTTTAAGTAAGACTAAACCTAATCCTAACTCTAACCCTAACCTTAACCCTAACCCTAACGTTTATGTACATTGACCCTATTGGTGGGGTATTCTAAAGTTAAACCAAACATGCAAACAAGTAGATTGACGAAACGTATGTCTCACTTACCAGACTGCATGGTGAAGATAACGAAGGCACTGGTGAGAATCCATGTAGCATCATCCCAGCTGGTCCCAGGATCCGACCGGGCTGCAGCGGCCGTCAAGTTCGCGTAGCAACCGGTAGCATTCTTGTATCCATCACAAGATTGATTCGTATAATTGCCCTGGTCGGGCATTAAAGTGAAATTCTCCATTTTCCCCTCAGTCAAATGCAATAATAAATGTATTTTGTAGGCATAGGCGTATTTATGCGTTTATTACACGTCTTGCGTATTGGAATGACGAGCTGATGCGATATCCCATATAATATAGTGCGATAATGAAATAATATATCAGAGTGTAGCGTTTTAAGAGTTACTCCGGGAAGCTGCGACCGACTTCAAACTAGAAAGTAGCGAGTTCCAGATGAATTAATCGTTAGATACTGGTCAAGGAAATCATAAGTCAGCAAGCTCATTTAACTTCGTGTAAACACACATATCTTAATGCGCATCACATTAGCAACATAAAATTAGCTTCTTGGGTTTGCACGGCAGATCAAATTTCAACCCTCGTTCATCTTATACTAGATTACCAATGTTGAAACACAAATTGGATGCGAGCTCTGAAAACGTGCGCTCACTCTCATTTTGACATGCTTACATAAGCGAAGTAATTATGACCTTCGTGTATAGTGACAGAACTGAAGGACGACTTATTGATGTGTAACTCCGAGGATTGCTGGTTGACATCATAGAAAGTGGGTGGAACGGAGTGGGGGGGGGGGGGGGGGGTTGCCCCGCCCTAACTCGCTCTGAGGAATTGTCAGTGTGTGTGTGTGGATTTGTCCCGTTTTGTTTATGATTTAGTGAACTTCTTGGTGCATGTGTTTGAATAATGATACATTTTACAGGCGCGGATCCAGGAATTTCTTGCCGGGGGGGGGGGGGCACCGTGTGGGAAAGAGAACATATATATATATATTTTTTATTTGACATTTTGCTTCGTGGGGGGGGGGGGTGGTAAGGTCACCTTTTTAGATCAGCCATTGGCAATTTTTTTTTTTCAGTATATTTTGGGCGAATATAGGGCTGATTTTAACATATTTTTTTGGGCCGGGGGGCACGTGCCCCCTGTGCCCCCCCCCCTGGATCCGCCACTGTTTTACTTTTGAAAGCTTTCACGATACGGAGATCTAGACCGACGTTAACTTCTACAAGACGAATTAAACAACTGGATCATTATTTTGAACGATAATGCTATTCGTGAAAATGTCAATAATAATGAAATTAGATTTTTAATAGTTATCCAAATTTCTCACGATATTTAATGTTTATACCTGACTACTGTAACTAATTTCTAGAGTAAAATACAGTCATATATAATTATCTGCCTGTCTGTCTCCCCCCCCCCCCTCTCTCTCTCCCTCTCTCTGTCTCTCTGTCTCTCTGTCACTCTCTCCCTCATCGCTCCCTCTCTCTATCTCTCTCCCTCTCTCTCTCCCCCTGTCTCTCCCTCTTTCCTTTCCGCTCTCCCTCCCCGGCCCTCACTCACTATAAACCCCCTTCTCTCTCTTTCAGAGTAAACTGCCTAATTTTCTTGATTATACAATGATCGAGCACCAACTGTATCTACACAGTCACGAGATGGCGTGAATACTCCCTTAATAGTTTTACGCATTTTCATTGGTAAAGATGTAAATCCGTTATCATTGGCATCGTTATAAATTCATTTATACAGTGATTTAAAACACCAAGTGAAATAGAGCAACACATTGCAATGTAGGATACCCAGAAACGCAGGCATGGGACAGGGCAAACATTGCATGTAGGTATCAAGTTACATGTATATCCGTCAATATTACAGCGTTCATGCTTCCAGATTTCACCCAGTGTATTGATTTTTGATTATCATGAGTCCGACAACAGATTACCAGGGCACGTTACCCCTTTCCCACTCCCAACCCAACCCCTCCTCCGATCAGCCACTGCTCAACATATTTTATGGCAAAGGGGACAAAATTGATCGCTTAAAAAATTAGACTTTTCTTATATCAGCATTTTCTGTGCTACTGTGTAATACATAGTTTATATTCCTAGTATAGCTCCCCAAATTCCAAATTGTAGACAAGTATGGAAAGAAGTTTAGGAAAGAAATCGGATATCAATTTATGACAGGCTTCTAACTTGTCATTTGTATCTAATCTAAAGAACATTCCGGACGATTTAGTTGTCGCATTGCATGTTCTAAAAAAGTCAGAATCTATTCATATGATTTTGGTTTTGTGCGATTGTTTGTTGGTTTGTTTAAAATGTTCTTTGATGTTACCTCAACTATGGCCGAGAGATGGCAGCAAGCTCTTGGTTGACCGATGCGAGAAGGCTTTTATTTAAGTAAGTTTGTTTAAGCTCACAAGCTGTCCAATTTTGCTTCATGCTCCTAAAACGGTAATCACGGTGGGGATCATGGAAATGATTTGCACACGACGTATTTAAGAAAATTATGCGCAAGAAAGTTTCGTGAAAACATAAACCAAAGGCTTTGTTACCGAGCCATGTTAAGGTGTATTTATTTAGTTAAGACACATTTATTCAAAATTGCTTTTGATGATTAACTTACTCTGTTCACATTGATGTATATTTCATATGTATTGTAATTTGTAGGTTTCTTTGCATTTTGTTTAATATGTAATTGTTTATCATTGTATTTTGTTTGTTATAGCGTTTAGAGACTTCGGTGGAAAGTGCTTTATAACCACCGTTTTTTAAATCTATTTTTATCTTTTTGTATCAAATGGTAATGGAGTTGCTGAGCCCACATGAAGAAATTGAGCACTGTTTATAATGATGAAGCTACCCCATTAAATCAGAGTAGGTATATTCTTTATCTTTAAGAATATGATTATAAAGGAACCATGACGTGAATGTGCACTAATAATCTGATAGGAACGTTTTGTTGTTGTTTTTTTTTTTTTAATAGTGATTACACTATTCAGAAAATGCAAATTAAGATTCCATTATCTGATTATCACTATCATATATACGAGTTTTAAAAATCATTTTAGTTAGTACTATGATTTTTTTATCAGCATGTGATCAAACTAATGCATTAAATCAGTGCCCATTATTGTCAACGAGTCAGGTCTATGCTTTACATGTAACAGACCTTGCCAAAATGCTGAACCACTCCGGCCTTACCATGTAGTTATTCTATTGAGTTGGCACCGTCTATTCCGTCCTCAATAACGAAGAAAATTTAAGTTTATGAAAGTTTATGACATTTCCAACTTCCATAACATGCATTATTTAGATATTCCAACATTCAAAATTATCTAAAATTATCTCCCTTACCGTACTGCCAAAGTTTTCCATTCACGTGTCGATAATGGACATACCACGTATATCCTGATTAGATTAATATTCCAATTTCCATTTTCATTCTTCACAATTTATGTCAGATATTGGTGTAACAGACATTTCCAGAAGAGGTCTATTAAAAAGTGGCAGACAGTCACAGACTGAATTGTACAGTTTTTTGTTTACAGTGTTAGTAAAATACAATTATATAAAAAATTACACCAATAAGAAACCATGTAAAAATGAGTGTGAAAGATACAAAAATTAGATTACATTGATAAAATTGTATTTATAAAGGACTAAATGTTCTCAACGAAAAATACAATAGTCAAATTCATAATTATAATAGACGATTTTCCAACAAATTTCATTTATGGTCTGTTAAGTCTAGTTATGAAGCTAAATCAATGAGTTATCTAGGTCCTAAACAGTGGAATATGATTCCCCAAGTAATAACGAAATCACAATTCATATCTTCCTTTAGAAAACACTATAAAATCTTACTACTAAATAATTATTATCAGCACAGTTGTTGATTTTTTAAATTATATCTGAACCCCCTTTCATTGTTGTTTTCTTTTCTTTTCCCCCTTTATATATATGTTTTCTTCTCTCTATTTCACTTTCTCATGTCTTATAGATAGATAATAGTTGAAATGTTTGTACTTTGCTTATTTTACCTAATTTATTGTTGATTGCTTTAATATTTTGTATTTCTTTATGTTTTGTTTTTCATTCTGTAATGGGCGATCCAACTTCGCAGGTTTTCACAACCTTCATAGAAAGCCCCACATATAACCTCTGTAAACATAGTTAAAATTTAGATTTTTATATTGCAAAATATAATATAATATAATTGAATTGAATTGAATAGTTTCTGTAAAGGTAAGGACTGTAAGCAAATAAAATGTGATATTAGATATTGAAGAGAGGAAGAAAGAGAGTGGTGGGTTTAAGTTTGTTTAAACAAGAGCGAGAAGTACAGAATAGATAAAGAAGAAAATAGGAGTTTCACATAACACCTAACATTCTCCTGGTAGATATAAATACATTGCAATCCAGTAACTAAAACATTGTGTACTGCGTAGCAGCAAACAAGAACATTTTCTAATTTGATGAATTTTCCCCTGATAGTTAAACGAGTAATCGACCTAAACCAAACAAGTTACACAATCGAGTTCAGTTCCCCCAGTGAAGTTTCCATAATTACATTATTTCATAACATGTATAAACAGAAATTCAGGTACTTTGGTAATCGAATATCCCTCCAGGGGGGTGTTTCACAAAACTTGTCATCGGTGACAAATGACAGTTTTTTGTTATAAGCTACTGAAATCCTCGCTTCTGATTGGTTATCAGCAGATTTGTCACTGATTTTAGTCATTTGTCATTGAAAAAAAAGGCTTTGTGAAACAAGGCCAATGTTGCGTAATCACATCTTCCCCTGAAACCAGTATGATTCATGGGAGCACGCCCCATAGAAACTCAAGTTATTTTCCGAACAAATAAAAATGTGAAGAGAGAGTGAACAAAAATGCCATGATTACGTTGAACTTTGGCGTGGTGTGTTATTCGTCCTGTGCGTGCTTTACCAGTGAAATTAACAAATTAACTAATTAAAATTTAGAGGTATAAATGTCTCGACTCCGTGGTTTGGGATATACCTATATGTTCTTTTCATTAAACTCACCTTATACTTATAATACTTGGCACTGGTCCGAGCTGGTATACGTGGCATGCACTTGTATTGTTTACATCACGTACTAGCGTTTAGTCTTTGATAGAATAACAAGCAATCTTAGGCCTGATATCAAGGGGTTTCCCTTATTAGATTTAAATGCTTGCCTATGTTGTAATTGCATAGAAGCACTTTCAAATTACAATTTCTTGACAAATTCTTCGGTTCCGCCATTGGTCGACGAAAGTCAATACACAGGAGTTGGACTCAAAGCAGAATCCAATTAAATTCAAAAGAATTCCGACTATTTCTAATTCATTATAAATTCTGGTAAACTTATTCCGGTCTGCTTAACCGTCTTATTTTGTTCATTTTGTTTTAATAATATTACAAAACTGGCGATTTTGAGGAAAATGCTGCATAGCGATATAAGTAAATTTGTTTACAAGCTATGAGCACATGTATAATCTGAAATGCAAATATTCTAGTATAGTTTAGGAATGACAAATAGTACTTTGTACCTTTGGGATATTAAGATATTTCAAATTCATTGTAAATGTAAGCCCTTTTGCCTGAAATCCATAATTCATATTTCTATCTTCGCCCCAGATTTTCAGGGGTTTATCGTAGTTCCTTCCATGTTTTCATTGATATCATTTAATTAATTACGCTCTTTTCTCGCTCTTTCTCTTTCGCTTTCTCTCTCTCTCCCTCCCCCTCTCTCTCTCCCTCTGTCTCCCTCTCCCTCTCTCTCTTCTCCCACTTTATCTCTTTCATCTCTATTCAACATAAGAATAAGAAGCAAAAAGAGTAGAAAGGAAGAAGAAGAAGAAGAAGAAGAAGTAGAAAGAAAGGAAGAAAAAGAAGAAGATGAAGTGGAAGAAAAAAGAATTAAAAGAAGACGGAGAAGAAGAATAAGAAGCAGAGTAACAAGAAGAAAAATTAAAAGAAGACGAAGCAGAAGAAGAAGAAGAAGAAGAAGTAGCAGTTGTAATAGTAGTAGTAGTAGTTGTAGTAGTAGTAGAAGAAGAAGAAGAAGAAGAAGAAGAAGAAGAAGAAGAAGAAGAAGAAGAAGAAGAAGAAGAAGAAGAAGAAGAAGAAGAAGAAGAAGAAGAAGAAGAAGAAGACGAAGAAGAATATGTCATGCTCACCAAATAAATTACCTTGGCTAACACAGTGTATTAATATTATCCTTTTCCAATTTTGAATGTATTTTATTCTAATGTATAATATTTCTCTTTAAATATTTACACTTTGGAAATGCATGCCGCTAAAATAGTGAATAAAAATGTTTCCATAGAATTTAAGTTTTCTTCTCGATTACAAAATATGATAGGCCCAGTGTTAATTAAAATTAATAATTGATTACAATGTTTCTTCTATTCATATTGTCTGAATAAAAGGTCTTAAGCAAGTAAAAGGATAACTTCACATGAAAAACTGCTCCCCCTTTTCATGTTTCTCACGATTGCTATTAAAGAATCACAGAGTTTGAAATATATATATATATTGGATTACAATGGCTGTGCAACTCAAAGATTAAAAATATCTGGTCGTTTCAGCGGCGAATCCGTTCATAGCGCGAGTGTTATTCGATTATCAATGTACATCTTGCTCCTCGCTAGGCTATTCATATAAGTTGGGTCGTACACTCACGTAATTATTTGGCATCGATACCTCTCTTCACATTTTCGTTTTCACCCCGAGTGCAGTCAAGAAGGATTTCGTCCTAGATTATCATCGTACACCCATTCAACGTGACTTAGATTCATTGATCGCGTCGAGGTCGAGTGACGACGATAACTTTGACGATGAACACGACGACAGTGATTTGGGAAGAGGGAAACTTGACGACCACGGAGAGCCCGACGGCGTACAGGGCAACGACGTGGGATGATGCAACATGGATTCTGACAAGTGCCTTCCTGATATTCACCATGCAATCAGGCTTCGGTCTTCTCGAATCAGGCAGCGTTACTCTCAAGAACGAAGTCAACATCATGGTCAAGAACGCCGTCGACGTCCTGTTCGGCGGAATCTCATTCTGGATGTTCGGTTACGGGTTGAGCTTCGGCGTCGACAAGGGATCCAACGCCTTCATCGGCATTGGGGATTTCTTCGTTGATAGCAAGAGGATGGATGCTGAGATGGGTCATCTCTTTGCCCATTTCTTCTTCCATGCCTCCTTCGCGACCACGGCAACCACCATCGTCAGTGGGGCGATGGCGGAGAGAACAAAACTCGAAGCCTACATCGTCTTTTCTTTCGTCAACACCTTCGTGTACGCACTACCAGCTCACTGGATGTGGGCACCTAACGGATGGCTTCACGCGATGGGTGTGGTCGATATTTCGGGAGCAGGACCGGTGCACCTGCTGGGAGGGGTAACAGGGCTGGTAGCTACCCTCATGCTGGGTCCTAGACACGGACGGTTTGGAGAGATAGGAGAAAGACCGGTACAGAGTAGTCCCATCAATACGCTGCTTGGTCTATTCATGTTATGGTGAGTATCTCATTTTAAAATTTGAATTATTATATAAGTTCGATTATAATAATTGTTATTCATGTTCCCGATTATAACATTCCATTTAGAGAAGACTATCTCTTCATTTTAGGAAGGAAATACATATTATGCAGGTTACCAGAATTGAAGCATAAAGAGAGAGAGAGGGGGAATAGGGGAGGGGGGCGGATGGGAGAGCGGATGGGAGAGAGAGAGGGAGAGAGAGAGAGAGAGAGAGAGAGAGACCGAAACATACAAGATGATTATTAAAGTTATTTTATGTTAAATTTGATATCATCATCGTCATTATGAAACCATTAATTGACAATTTTGATCGATGTGTACTGCAGTATTTTAACTCTAAAATTTCTAAAATGTCAAAATACATTTTCCTGATATATCATTGGTAACATGAAGGTCCGAATAAATCTACTTTGCCTCCTTGATATGTATAACATTGTTTATACTAAAAAGTTATGAATAATGTATTCAATTTAGTGAAGACATTCACTTCATTTTAAGGGGGAAATAAGCTTGAACCGTTTGCAACGTGCCTGAATTGCAGAAATAAAAGAAAAAGAAAAAGGGGAAACAAGGAACGAACACGGTCAGTTCAATGTCAAATAAATTTTACAAATTAAAGAAAATTATATCATTGTGAGAACCATCGATTGTCAGTTTTATTCACGGTTTTGTAATGTTACAAATGGACTAACTCCTTGTCGTTCTGTATACGATTTCTTAAATATCAATTTCTCAAAGTTTAAAACATGCTTTCCAGAAAATAGTAAACCAAAAGTTTTAATCACTTTGCCTCATTAGATTGTGGCAAATCCTTCATTGTTTTCATAGTTTAAGAGAAATTACATTGTATATTGAAATAACCAATGTAAACGAAAATTACATGATGCCCTTCAAAAAATAGACTTGTACACGACAATAGTTATAAATTCCATTTCGTGTTGCCAGCCTTGATACTTAAATGTATATTTTGAATAACATAAATGTTATTCATTTATAGCACAATGTACTTCAGCACTATCAGGTAGACTCATAACTAATCTATAAAAAGAGCTCTCTCTCTCTCTCTCTCTCTTTCTCTATCTATCTATTTATGTATTGTGTGCAATTCGTAGCATTCTGGATCGTGATATAATTTTTAAAAATAATCGCGACTTAAGGTTGACATTTAGGCCAGCATTGGGGATGGCGAGGATGGCTGGGCACAAACGTGGCATACCTTTACACAATAAACGTAAAAATTAAGAGGCAACATGATGGAGGTCTAAATAACTAAATTTAATGCACCACGGATCAGGGGCGTACGCAGGGGGGGGGGGGGGGGGGGGGTTGGGGGTTAAACCCCCCCTTTGGTATTTTTATGTGTGTAAACCCCCCTAAAAAAAAAAAAATTATGCCCACGGCTAACCTAAAAAAAGTTACCTTACCCCCCCCCCCCCCCCAAACGAAGAACAATGTCAAATTTTCAAATTTCGAGACCCCCAAAAAAATATATAATGTCCGCCTACCCCCCCACTCCCCCCCCCCCCCCCCCCCCACTGAGCGACTTTTCGGCTGGCTGAGTCGTTGCGATTTTTTTTGGACTCCCGAAAAAAAAAGGGCTTACCCCCCCCCCCCCCCCCCCCCCCACCCACTGAGCGACTTTTCGGCCGGCGCGATTTTCAAATTTTCGGGAGCAAAATATTTTGGGCCCGATTTCAAACCCCCCCCCCCCCCCCTTGAAAAAATCCTGCGTACGCCCCTGCCACGGATCGACTGGAATCATTGGAAAGATAAGACAACATTTTCCGTAATGAACGATGCCATCATTGATAATAATGATATGCAGTAGGCTGACGGTTGCACCATGTGAGAGGGGGAGAATTGGGGAGCCCTGAAAAGGACTGTTGGCAATCTTTCTCTAATGATAATGATGTAGCTAATACTTTTAACTCCTTTTCTGTTAACCTACATCTGTAGGTCCTTCAAGCACAAGGTCACGACGGAATAAGTACATCACCCCTTAAACGGATGATATATGTAATTGCTTCTCCTCTTACTCACATTTTGATATTTCCTTATCATCTGGTTATTGTCCTTATTCTTTCAAAATTGCTAAGGTAAATCCGGTATATAAAAAATATAATCCACTTGAAATAGGCAATTATCTCTATTCTACCTAGCACATCCAAAGTTCTTCAGAAAGAAAAATTATAATAGGTTATATAAACTTTTGAATAACCATGAAATATTTAATTTCAATCAATAGGGTTTCAGAAAATCATATTCCACTGACCTAGCTTTGGTTCAAATGCAGTCAAAAAATAATAGATGCAATTGCCATTAAAAACAATGTAACAGGAATTGTTAGGGATTTATCAAAAGCGTTTGATACGCTAAATCACGATTATTTTTGCTTTATAAAAAGCTTCAAATTTATGGAATTCGAAGAGTTGGTCTCTCAAGTTTTAGAGATTATTTATCATTCCGGCAATCCATTCTTACTCTACTCGGAATTATTCAAACGTTCATTTGATAAATCCTAAATTATTTGATCCTGCGTAAATCAATAAGTCATCGTGGTCTAGTTCCAGGCTCCCAGACTCAATAAACTCATGTAAAACCCTGAATTCATTTAAATTCAATGCGAGCAAAGCATTTCTGTCAGAGTATATTGTTTTGTCGTTTCCCAGTGCTGAATTTATATTCAATATTACTTCCAGATTTCTATAAACATTCATCACAAAGTTGTATAACTCTGGTATACTTGTATAAGTTTTCTGTGTCGGACATATTTACATCCACATATTTCAATTTTCATTTTCATCATCATCATTATCACCAACATCATCACCATCATCATCACCCCCATCACAATAAATTGTTCTACATGTATTTTTGCTATCATTCAATCCCCAACCTGGACTATCGCGCTATCGAACAAGCGCTTACTGTGATAGCCCCTTTTCTGCAGATTTCTTAATTAATAATTAATTAATAGTTATCGATTACATTCTGTTTTAATGTCAACATTTCTATCGTTAACCTTGGGTACACGTTCAAAAAAATTGTCATATTATTATGTTTTATCGCTGGAATGTCATTTGATTTTTAGTTGCATAAAAAAATGAATTCAATGAGAAAAAGCCCATGTGGTATTTTCCCTTACATTTAAAGGTGATAATGTGGGCGAAAAGAATTGCAAAATGAACTTGGAGGAAAAAATGATTGAGTGCTAATCACTTATGACCTGAAAACGAATGAACCCAATTACAATCATAATAGTTATTATGCTAATGACTGTGTTAACAAACATATATGCAGGAATCATATATGGTAATGAGAGTTTTATTCATTATATAGCCCAAATCCTTAAAATCCTTAAGTCCACGATAGAGCTGTAAAAATGGTAATAGCGGAAGATGCATTAGTTATTTATTACATTTAATTTAGATGTGGAATTTTCCAATGGTGCTTGAAGACAAGTTGCCATAACTCAACTATTTCTTTAATTACACATTTACTAAAGCAGAGTAACAGTTGGCTATAGAGTGATCTATGTTATGATATATTTGCGAATCGGCAGTTAAGATGATGGTAAGTTTGATGGTAAGACCAAGCACTTGCGATAGGATAATTATCATCTAAATGCCAAGAGGGGGGGGGGGCTTTGGCAATCGCCCCCAAAGGGTGGGTCGAAAATGGACAGATGACAATATTACTTTCATTTTAATATCTGGAATGCTATCATCTTCATCAACTGTGAGTATAATGTATACATTCTCACGAATACTGGTTGGAAACTACTAAACGCACGTGAAGTTAATTATGATCCTATCGAACTTTAGTAAAATGTTATGCTCAACACAGATATTTAACCCCCCCCCCCCCCATACACACACACACACACAAACAAGGTCAAACACATTGCGTTCGACTTAAAAATGCCATTTACTCATTAAAGTTTTCTGAACAACATGACCACTTTAACATGGAGCCCTCTGATTTTTTGTTCTATTCTTTTTTTCTTTGCCGTCGAGAAGTCATGAATTCATGCTCATTCCCAGGGTTTTGAAATTAAATGAAGCCTATGGTTGAATGGTATCCTAATTGATATTTTGTTACCGGAGTTTCATCATGCCTTTTAGCTTGATTTGATTCCATATTGGGTCTTTTGTCTAAAATGGGTCTCTTAATGAATGATCAATTATTCATCCTCCTACGATGTTTACAACAAAGACTAATGGATAGTGATTCCGTATCATGGTTTTGTAGCATTATAGTGGCACGGTATTTGATACTAAAGGCTTGCATCTATTTAATTTGTTTTAAATGTTTATAACTTAATTTGAACAAATCATGCCACAACAATTACAACTAGTTTCTCGCAGTGAATTCTTAATCATCTAACCAATGCATTGTCCTCGGGAACGTTTTAACCATACGTTCCCTTGGGATTCATTACATCCTTTCTACAGTCTGTGGCGTCACTAAGAGGGCATGGGGGAATTAATATTTGATGAGTGCCGGGCCCTTGTCGCCTCTCATATAAGTGCCCTCTTTTATTTTGACACGTGCCCCTTGTCTTTCTAATAAATGCCCCTCTTCTTTTTTAATAAGAGCCATGCACTTCCCCCTTCTCACAAGTGCCCCTTCTCACACATCTGATAAATGCCTCTATTAAAATCTCATAGGTGCCCCTTTTCTTTTGTCAATT
Organism: Strongylocentrotus droebachiensis; assembly: GCA_035222895.1. NCBI lineage: Eukaryota > Metazoa > Echinodermata > Echinoidea > Camarodonta > Strongylocentrotidae > Strongylocentrotus > Strongylocentrotus droebachiensis. Next base: position 65,893 of record JAVYIG010010284.1, read on the forward strand.
GCCCAATTGCCTTCGTAATAAGTTCCTCTTTCCATTCTCATAAGTACCTCTATTCATCACAGGTGAGTTCCCCTTTGCAGGTACACGAAATGCTCCTTCACCTCTTATAGTTACCTCTTTTCAAATCTGTAAGGTGTCCGTTTTATTTTGACAGTTTTAAGTGCCCTTTTTATTAGTCCCCCCCCCTACACTTTGAAAGACGCTCCGTCACCCCCTATGCTAGACCGCATCCACACTACGTTCAGCCAATAGACCAGTTCACGGTAGCATATTTCCCAAATGACCCCGAATATCCTCAGATTTTCAAAACATGAAGAGGTCCCACTTTGTACATTTTGAAAAAATCACTCCTACAACGATAGAGATGCAACATAAATAGCCTTTGTTTCCCCTTTTCAAAGAATACTTCCACTTGTGTATCATGGAGTGCACTGATGGTGCATAAATGAATAATGATTACGTAACCTTCATGAGCACTTATCCAGTATTTTGTCTCCGTGTTTTTCACAATTTGGGCTGCAATGACTTTTATCTGCTCATGCTCAGACTGCAACTATGAACTGGGTTATTGAACATTAAAGTTAAACTCCAGTTCTGGTAAAAAAAAAAAAAAAAATTAATTCTCACAGAATCAAACGAAACTTACACTGAATGTTCAAGATTACAAATAAATGACATGTGCCAAACAATTTTGAAAGAAAATGTATACTGGCTGAGGAATGAGCATAGAAAGACAAGGAAATCAAGTACTACGCATTACCAGTACTAAAGTTTATCTTTAATAACTCTGTAACATGTCTATAATGCAGGGCCGGATCCAGCTGGCGGCGAGGGTGGGGCCCCCGATTGGTGAGAAATATTAAGCGATAAGCGGGGGGGGGGGGGGGGGAGTAGTGATCTCTTTTATTTTTTTTGGGGGGGTGGGGGCCCCCGGTCTCCCTTGATCCGCCCCTGCTATAATGAATAAGGAGGTAGGACGATCAGAATGTATACAAGTTCAGTGAGATTATGAGTCTAGCCATCAAAACACGGGGGGAGGATATCACATTGTTTGAAACGCTTTTCATTTTGCAATTTCCTCTCTGCATTTCTACCGTATACATTACAGACATACGTTGCTCGTATGCAAACTAAAGTTCGATTTTCTAACAAGCATTGTCATTTGCACAGCAGGAAAGTATCATGTTATAAAAAGTCAATCAATAATTTGATACTTTCTACTCACAAATGGAGAGTCACACAAAAGGTATGACTTATTTTGTGTGTGCGGGCGTGGAGGGGGATAATGATCATGATAAAATATATGCAACTTTTATGGCAATCACCAATACAAAATACAGCGAATGCAAGATCATTTCGGAACATTGTCCACATTTAAACCACTTTAACTCATTACACAAAGTGGTACGACAGTGCCTCATTATTACAATTTAGTAATACAATAAAAGTTTTAATATGCTTGTCACATGACAAAAAATGTTAATAGGAAAGCACTCTATTTAACTGAATTTCGAATAAAACTTCTGAATAAATAAATAAATACACAATAGAATGTTTTATTACAATTTTGAACAATTAAAATCAGTTTCTCGCAGTGAGTTCTTAATCATCTAACTAATGCATTGTCCTCGGGAACGTTTTAACCAGACGTTCCCTTGGGTTTCATTTATACATCTTTTCTATAGTCTGTGGCGTCACTAAGAGGGCACGGGGGAATTAGCATGACGCACCCCCCCCCCCCCCCCCCACTGCCCAGCTTATGTCAAAAAGGGGAAGGGGTGGTGATGAAGGAAACAGAAAAGAAGAGCACAGAGATGTGAAAGTGAAACGATACAGCAACCCTTTATCTTTTCATCCACCCTGTAAACTTTTCTACCCCAGCCCCACCCCTCCTCCTTGTTAGACCAGATGCGGCGGAGCCTGGGGGCAGGGGGCACACTTTTACTTGTACCCCTAAAGTACCCCTTTTTACATAGGAAAGGTGCCCCTATTACTTCAGAGAAGTGCCCCTATTTTTTTTCTATGAATTAGCATGACGCACCCCCCCCCCCCACTGCCCAGCTTATGTCAAAAAGGGGAAGGGTGGTGATGAAGAAACAGAAAAGAAGAGCACAGAGATGTGAAAGTGAAACGATACAGCAACCCTTTATCTTTTCATCCCACCCTGTAAACTTTTCTATCCCAGCCCACCCTCCTCCTTGTTAGACCAGATGCGGCGGTGCCTGGGGGCAGGGGGCACACTTTTACTTGTACCCCTAAAGTACCCCTTTTAACCATAGGAAAGGTGCCCCTATTACTTCAGAAAAGTGCCCCTATTTTTTTCTTCTAATAGTTGCCGGTCCAAATTCTTATAAGTACCTCTTACTACCCTCTTATAAGTGTCCCCCTTCATCGATGATATTTGCCCCTATCCAAACGTGAGAGGTGCCCATTTTACTGTAAAAAATGCCCTTTTCCTTCTGTAAAAAGTTCTCCTTTTTAATATTTGATGAGTGCCGGGCCCCTTGTTGCCTCTCATATAAGTGCCCTCTTTTTATTTTGACACGTGCCCCTTGTCTTTCTAGTAAGTGGCCTTCTCTTCTTCTGATAAATGCCCCCTTTTCTTTTTTAATAAGAGCCATGCACTTCCCCCCTTCTCACAAGTGCTCCTTCTCACACATCTGATAAATGCCTCTATTAAAATCTCATAGGTGCCCCTTTTCTTTTGTCAATTGCCCAATTGCCTTCGTAATAAAGTTCCTCTTTCCATTCTCATAACTGCCTCTATTCATCACAGGTGAGTTTCCTTTGCAGGTACACGAAACCCCCCTTCACCTCTTATAGTTACCTCTTTTCAAATCTGTAAGGTGTCCGTTTTATTTTGACAGTTTTAAGTGCCTCTTTAAAAAAATTGTCTAAACATTGTATATTTTCGCTTTGATGTTTCCCTTTTGAAGGTTGCCCCTTTTTTCCAGAAGGTGCCCTTTTTGTTAGTGCCCCCCTCCCAACGCTTCGTCACCTCTGTGCTAGACCACATCCACACTACATTCAGCCAATAGACCAGTTCACCGGTAGCACATTTTCCAAATGACCCCGAATATCCTCAGATTTTCAAAACATGAAGAAGGTCCCACTTTGTACATTTTGAAAAAAATCACTCCTACAACGATAGAGATGCAACATAAATAGCTTTGTTTCCCCTTTTCAATGAATACTTCCACTTGTGTATCATGGAGTGCACTGCTTGTTTGTACATAAATGAATAATGATTACATAATTTTTATGAGTAGGTATCTAGTATCTTGTCTCCCTGTATTTCACAATTTGGTCTGCAATGACTTCTATCTGCTCATGCTCAGACTGCAACTATGAACTGGGTTATTGAACATTAATAACTCTGTGACATGTCTATAATGCAGGGCCGGATCCAGCTGGCTGCGAGGGTGGAGCCCCGATTGGTGAGAAATATTTAGCGATAAGCGGGGGGGGGGGGGGGGAGTAGTGAGCTCTTTTTTGTGGTGGGGGGTGGGGGCCCCGGTCTCCCTTGATCCGCCCCTGCTATAATGAATAAGGATGTAGAACGATCAGAATGTACAAGTTCAGTGAGATTATGAGTCTAGCCATCAAAACACGGGGGGAGGATATCACATTGTTTGAAACGCTTTCCATTGTGCAATTTCCTCTCTGCATTTCTACCGTATACATTACAGACATACGTTGCTCGTATGCAAACTAAAGTTCGATATTCCAATAAGCATTGTCATTTGCCCAGCAGTGAAAGTATCATATTATAAAGAGTCAATTAATAATTTGATACTTTCTACTCACAAGAAAGGTACGACGTATTTAGTGTGTGTGTGGGCGGGGGGGGGGGGGGGATCATGATGATAAAAATCCATGCAACTCAGTTGTATGGCAATCACCATGTCAACATACAGCGAATGCAAAAACATTTCGGAACCTGAAACATTATTCCATTGTGCACATTTCAACCACTTCAACTCATTACACAAAGTGGTTCGACAGTGCCTCATTATTACAATTTAGTAATACAATGAACGTTTCAATATGCTTGTCACGTGACAAAAAATGTTAATAGGAAAGCACTCTATTTTACTGAATTTTGAATAACCTCATGAATAAATGAATAAATTAAATACTCAGTAGAATGTTTTATTATAATTTTGGACATACACTATCTGAATATCAAGACGATGTACATGAAAACAAACAAAAGGAGCAAAACAAATAAAATGGATGAAGGCAAATAATCACTTATCTCAAGACGATAAAAAATAGAGACAGAGAGAGACAGAGACAGAGAGGGAGAGAGAGAGACAGAGATAGAAAGAGACAGAGACAGAGACTGGGAGAGGGGGGGTAGCAACATTGTAACTCATCACTGATAGATGATTGACACATAAAGTGGTAGGATATGTCACGTGATTTGGAACAAGAGGACGACGGGAACGTCGTTGCTATGGTTACTGTGGAAAATTCAGTCAATAAATTCCCGAGAGGAGAAACTTTGAATAAGGATATTTGATTAAATTCCTGATATAATTCTCGGCATGTATAGTAGATATCAAAAATAATCTGTATAAAGAAAAGGCTCTTAGAACTGTCTCGTTTTACCATGTTTACCATGTTTTCGTT